>LPNX010177373.1:40648-77972 GCA_001517045.1 Pseudotsuga menziesii
TCATGATGGAAGGAATGCGAGGTTCTGGGAAGACTCATGGAACCAACTCCCCCGTTTGGGTGACAACCCAAGGTGGACTCCAATTCAGGAATTGGCTAGGGCAGAGGTTCGTTCTCTTGTTCATCACTTCTGGCAAGAGCAAATCATTAATGAGCGGTGGTGCTGGATCTTCATTAACAAACTGGACCGGTTTGAGGTGGAAGACTAGGAGACTTTCCAAGAGGAAATGCACAGGCGAAGCATCAAACCCATGGAGGGGCAGGATGTGCTGAGATGGGGATATTCGGACAAAGGAATGTTTAACATTAAGGAGGTGTACAACATTCGAATCGGGAACCACGCCGAGGATGGGGAAACATGGAAGAAGATATGGACCCTAAACTTATGGCCCATGGTCGCCACCTTTGCCTGGCTGATTATTAAAGGCCGCATCCTCACTGGTGAAAATATTCAAAAGTGTGGCATCTAGGGACCTTCTCAATGTTTCTTATGCTCTCAGGCGGAGGAAACCACAAACCATCTTCTGGATAGCTGCCCTTTTGCTGCAGCCATTTGGGATAAAGGGGCTATGGGTTTCTAGAAAAGTGAGAGGAAAAGAGCCCAGCCGGTGAGAACTTTGATGGAATGGAACCAAAAAACTTTCAAAAACAGAATTATCAAGACCATCTGGAATTCCTTACCTGGTATGATCATGTGGTACATTTGGAAGGAAAGGAATGACTGAATCTTCCGGGACAAATGCTCCAGCCTCGATAAGGTCTGGTAGACAGTGCGGGAAAATCTTCTCTCCTCTGTCAAAAACATGCAATGGCACGATGAAGATAAGCTCATACCCACTGATGAAATTCATGTTGGCAAATTTTGGGGTTTGGACAAATCCCAGTTGAATGGGCTTCGCAAGCGCGATAGGATCTTTCATCCTTCCAGTCCCAAGTCATGGTCTCTACTCCCTCCCCTAGTTTTCAAACTTAACTTCGATGGGGCCTCCAGAGGGAACCCTGGTGCCGCAGGATATGGAGGATTATGCAGATACTCACAAGGAAGGGTTATTTTCATGTTTTTGGGAACCATAGGCCGAGACACCAATAATTCTGCAGAACTCGAAGGGATGCTTCAAGGTTTGAACTGTTTGGTGCGTAGCAACAGTTTTTGGGTGATAATTGAGGAAGATTCCAATATCATGGTTCAGATGGCAAGGCGGTTAGCGTATGGCCAAGTTAGCAGCCAAGTTTCCACTAGCTGGAGGTTAGCCAGCCGCTTGGATGAGCTTCGTGGCATGATCCATGCCCACCCCACGGTCTTGTTCTGTCACGTAAGACGTGATGCCAACAAGGCAGCGGACCTACTTGCGAACGTGGGGGTCGAGGGGGAGTTGGATCATCAATGGGGCCCGCTTGAGTCCTTCGAAGCAAATGAATGGGCTCATCATTGCAGACAGCTGGCGGCGCAGGATCTCGCGGGTGGTACCCAGTCGACATACCCGATCGATGCGGTGGATATAGGTGACAGATGGCGCAAGCACGCCATGACAGGCCAACAACAATATGCTTGAGTGTTTTAATGAGGCAAATGATCAATGGCAGAGGTGGTTGTCCTTGGCCATTATTTTTCTCGTTGGAAACATAGATGAAAAGATGGACAAGATGAAGAGGGATGGCCAAATTGACAGGGCTATCTTTTTAGCAAGAGCTTCCGCCATGGCGAAGGGTACGAGGGAGGTGGTCTACACCAGAGCAATGACGTCGTCCCGGTACAATCCATATGGGGTAATGATTTCTCCTTTTCCTTCTTATTTCTCGTCCCGCTGGTTGAGCCATTTTCATCGTTCAATCTTGGTCCTTGCCTTTCGGATCCTCTGGTTTCTCCCGTGGCCCTCTGGTCTAGTATGGGTGCAGCTCTCTGCCTTCTCCTTTCCCCGTGCCCTTGCTCATAATTCTCTTTTGCTGGAAATGGACCCACATAGTCAATTGGTTAAGGGCAAAGCCCGTGGTGAATCCCCGTCCAAGCAAGGTGCTGCAAAACTCTCCCGCAGGGCTACGAGAGTGCAACTTCAGGCCCAAGAAGAGGCCAAATTTTTCAAGGATAATATCCCTCTGAACATATGTCGGGAAGTGGAGGGTAAGGTTGAGGACCTTTGGAATACCGTGAAAAATATGCCCAAGGAAGAACTCCATCAGGAGGTGGCGGACTGGGTCCTGGATCCTAGCTCCACTGCGGGGCATGCTGCGGCTTATGATCGCCTCCTCATACAGTACTGGGTGAACATGAAGATGGTAGGCCATTCTTACATGGAATGGGAAGTAAAGATGGTGGGATATGAGGAACCTGTGAGAGAATGGAAACACCATAATGGCGAATGCCACCTCATTCACTAGAAGGTTGACGTTATTGCTTCCAGACTGGGTGTCTCTTTCTTCGTCACAGGTAAAGGTCTTGACGAGGTGGCTTGCCCGAGGGACAGCTGTAGACAATGCGATAAGAAGCAAAGAAGGATCTTATCTCCCTCTTCGTCGGTTCAGAACCCCCCTAGTGCAGTTCCTGCTCTAGCTCATCCAATTATGTCATGTCTGCCCTCAGATTTTCAGAAAATGGAGTGACTACCTGGGTCTACTGTTAATTTCGAAGCCCAGTAATTCGGCCTGTTAAGTTTTTAAAGTTTTCTCCAATGTTTTTTTGGCATGTAATGTGGATTCTCCTTCAGCCCAGTTTTTTTGCGAATTCCTGTCCTAGCTCAGGGTTTTATCTCATCTCTGTTTTGGAAGGATAGGGCTTGTGTGCCCACTGCTAGTCTAAGTCTTCATTTTTTTCTTGTTTTTTGGCCTCTTTCACTCGTGTCCAACTCTGTGCGGGGCTTCTCCATGCCAGAGAAATGTTAGACATGTTTTGTATCCCTGCTTTTTAATGGCTTCCATCTGATGTAATATAATGTTTTTATTTACAAAAAAAAGGTGCTTAGCATACGAGGTGAGCTTCTCACACTCTGCACAAAAAACAATGGACTGCTAGTCTAATAAATGAAAAAGAGAGGAGTGAGGTGTCGCTAATGATATGAATATACCGAATGTGTTAAAAAAACTCTATAAAATTGTTTGATAGCCTCACCTATATTTGTTTTCTTGCCTGCAATCTCATGAGATTCACTAAAGCTCACAACATGTGTAAATGTGTTCCCAAATCCATAACCTATTGGTAGAGATCCTCTTGATTTGGGTGCACCTGATTTCGATCTCAAATCTCTATTGCCAAGACTTTCATTTACTTCACTACATTCTCTTGCATATCCCCAAATAAATGAGCCATATGGTGCAACCCCAACTCTATATCCATTGTTTTTCCTTGTATAACCACGTCCAACTGAACCATAACTACTCTTTGCAATTCCACATCCTTATCTCCCACTGTAAGGACCAGAAAAGATGCGAATTGCTTGTCTAGAAGTAGTGGGAGATGAATCCCAAGTTTGAGCTCCACCAAAGAAAGACATATTTGGAACCCCAAGAGATCCATAGCCCGTGAAAGTCTCTATGATGCCACAACCAATACCTTGATTGCTCCACATGTTTCTACCAACAATGAGGCTACTAAATTTCTGATTTCCAGCATTGCTTCTAGCATACCTAAAGAGGCCTCTATAGAGAGAATTATTACCAATCCCATTGCAACCACAACCTCCAATCATGTCAGGCCAATATTATGGACAAATTGGTCCGGATGCTCTTTTTTGGAGGACTTCTATGGGTCAAGCTATTGCTGAATTTAGAGTTAGTAGACCTTCACTAGGGAACCCTCCTTTAGGAGAGGTGGAACAGAGAAGAATTAATGCATCTCTCGATTGAGCTCGTAAGTTTTCTGAGAGAGTAGAAAGAATCATCCCTCCACCTGTGTCCCATCATGAATTTGTATCAGCTCATTTACCTCGTAACACAGACCCTTGGCGTTTAGCGAAAAATAAACCTTCTTCGGATGGTCATCCAACTTATGGTGAGAATTCTCATAACCCATGGCCTAAAGGATATCGTTCACTAGCTCAGTTGATAGGTCCTATCGAAGCAGTTCCATTTCAAGGTAATCCAGGCCCCAATCTCAACCCTACATTTTCCCATCTTGGACCCATTACTAGACCTTCCATACCAGTCATGGTTGGGGGGAATCCTCAAATCAAGCAATGTCAGTAAACTCTCATGCCGGGGGGGCAACCCCCGGCGCAAGTTACGTCATTTGTTAGTGGAATTATGGCCAGTTCAGGTCAAGTTACAGCTGTAACTCAACCTGCAATCGTTATCCCTCCTACCAATACTAATGTTGTTCCCCCCCATCTAGTATAGGCCAACCCATAGGGCCCCAACCTGTCAACAATATAGCTTCTTGGGGATATACTTATCCGGGAACTCAACCGCCTACGATAAATAAGGTTTACCAACAACCACCACCGGTGGCTATTTATCCTGGAATGCCCTACCCCTGAAATAATTTTGTACCTTGGGGACAACCAAATTGGTCAAACATTATGTCATATGGAGGAACTTTTGTTAATACTGCTGGAGGCTACGGTGGACCACCGCCCAGAGGACCACCGCAAGGACCTGGAGGACATGGTGGACCATTTGAAGGACCACTACTTGGAGGACCACCACCACCACCCCTGCCTTCCAGAAGACCCCCTCCCTCGAGGGGCCCACCTCCCTATGGAAATTCTGGGAACCAACAACCTTTTCAATAAGATTCGGGGGAATCATACATACCCATCTATCAATCTACATACGGTCCTACTGGTCAGCAAATTCCCTATCAATACTACCAGTATCCACAACCAAATCAACAACTACCATTTCTACCTACTTTAGATATGCCAGACTTGTCCAGATTGATAAATGACCCAATCCATCCACCCCTCTTGGACTGCCATTCCTGTAAAGCTGGCTTCTGATATACCTAAGTTCGACGGTAAACCCGGTGAAGATCCAAAAAACCATGTGATGACATTTCACTTATGGTGTTCATCCAATTCTTTCATGGACAGTTCAATCTATCTACGCCTTTTTCAAAGAACCCTCACTGGTATTGCTGCAAAATGGTACATCGAGTTACCACAACACTCTTTTTGGGATTTTAATGCCCTAGCAATGTATTTTTTGAGACAATTTCAAATTCCAATCCGATATGAAACAGGTATAGACCTTTTGACCTCAGTTCGCCAAACCACATCCACTCATATCTCCGATCACATTCATGAATGGAGAAGAAAACGAAGGTTAATTAAGGCCCCTATTCCTAATCAGTTACTCGATGATTGGTTTACAAAGTCTTTACTACCACCTATTGCTAGAGATGTTGCCATGGGATGTGCTTTTACCGAGGAGCAAGCTATTAGTTGCGCTCAATACCTAGCCTTGGTTTACTCCTAGTCAGGTACTTTGTATGACCTGATTCCACATGCTCCTCGGGATACAACAGATCCATCTAGACCCACAACTGAACCACCTGCTGATGGCATACTTGGTTCAGTTCAAAAACAAACGACGAATAAATCTTCTAAGAAACAAATCGCCACTCCGTCCAATCAACAAGCACCACCTACCAAAACTGCATCCTCTCTTGTTGCTTCCACTGAAGTAAACACGGTCCAATCAATTGAATCTTCAGGCAAAAAGAAAAAGGGAAAAATAAACCTAAAAAACCTGATAACCAATAGGAAGGAAATAAAACACAAAATCCAGATAATGATTCAAAAGGAAAGAGAAAGGTAAAGTATCCTTGCTTAATTTGCGGAGGTGACCATTTTACAAAAGAATGTCCTCATCGTGAGGAAGTTGGAAATTTTTTAAATGCTTCACCCACCCCATGAGTTTTGAAATATCCTTTCCCTTCCCAACAACAGTTAATTGATCATAAGTCCTTGAATGAAACTTCTTCATCCACTGATGAAGTTTGTATGATGTCTAGTGAAACGATGAACTTGAATACCAGATCACAAAGCTATGACCCTCCTCCAGAAAAGAAACCTGATGATGTTCCACCTGAAAAGCCCTCAGTTTCCACACTACCTCCTAATAATGGTCTTCAAATTGAAAAACCCATTCCAGAAGCAATTTTTTGCCCACCAAAAGGTACTCTACGTAAGTCCATAATCAACCCTAACGCCCGTGCCGCCCAATATTACAACATTGTTGAAGATTTGTCTCAAGCACCTTGCGCTATTTCGGCTTTAGAGGTACTTCAGACCTGCCCAAATCAACGGAAAAACTTGCTTACTACCCTTGGAGCTATGGATCTTGAGAATAGTAATATCATCACATTCAAATTGGATTATTACAAGTCGAGGCTCTCACATCAATTAGCTTTCCAGATAGCCACAAAAATTGTTGGGAATACTATTCATCGTATTGTTTTAGACGAGGGTGCCTCCACATTCGTCATGTCTTTATCCCATTGGAGAGCCATTGGTTCTCCAGAAATCAACCGTTCACCTACCACCCTCAAGGATTTTGATGGTTGCGGCTTTCAACCCTATGGATTACTACCTACCATCCATGTTGAGATGGGAGGTAAGTCGGTTTCCATTCACATTGAAGTCGTTAACACTCCTTTGGATTACAACTTACTCCTAGGTCACAACTGGTTCTATGCTATGTAAGCTGTAGCATCGACCATTTTTTGGATCGTCCAGTTCCCATTCCAAGGAAAGATTGTTACTGTTGATCAGCTAGATTTCATCACGCCTAGTGCCATTACAAATGATTACAATAGTGTCTCGCTTCTAAATACCCCACAGTATAAGGACATTGGGTAGGTCTTATCAAATACTCTTCACTAATGGGAGTCTTTCCCTCATCCGACCCTCCTCTTGCTTCGCAGACTGCATCCATTAACATGATTTCTACCTCTCATGCATACAAAGGAAAAGTAATTGCTGATGAATCATCATCCTTTTCCCCTTTCGAAGAGATTTACAATGCAATCCAAGCTACCAATGATCCCTCCATAAATGACCATTTCTTGGTGGCCTCAGACCGTTATCACATGCCATATTGGCTCGAACACCCCTCCCCATCTCTGGATTATCTTTCACACACAATTCCTATAGATGAGTCTATTATGGAAGTTATGTTGTTAGACGAGATGCCTTGGGAAGATTATCATCATAGATCTTCTTTCCTTCCCCCTTGCCATATGGTAGAAAACCACTTCACCTCCATGGTTTCATCTGATATAGTCCTCAACCCTCAGTCCCCGATTCTCACTCATAGTGTCGATTCTGAAGGGAATTGTGCAACATTACCAAGACTATACCCGTCAACATATCAGTGAAACTGAGTGTTTCCGAGAACATTTTCATAGGACATAACTCTTCCCCTGAAGAGATTCCAACATACACTGCTCTTTTCAAAGAATTTCGAGATCTCTTCGCATGGACATATGAAGAAATGCCAGGGATTGATCCCTCTATTGTTGTCCATGAAATTAAAACTTACCCCGATCCCAATCCTGTCTTCCAGAACTTACGACAGGCCCATCCACAAAAAGCAGCCGCTATTAAAGAATAAGTTGAGAAACTTCTGAAGGTTGGTTTCATTTACCCCGTACCACTAACTGAATGGGTGTCCAACATAGTTCCCGTGAACAAAAAATTGGGTACTATTAGAGTTTGTATCGATTTTAGGAATTTGAATCAAGCTTGTCCAAAATACAACTTCCCCACTCCCTATATCGATCAAATAATCAATAACTGTGCCGAAAGCGTTATTTTTTCCTTCATGGATGGATTTTTCGTCTATAATCAGATTGATATTCTCTCGTTAGACCAACACAAAATGACATTCATTTTCCCTTGGGGGACTTTTTCTTATCGTAAACTACCTTTCGGTTTAAAAAATGCTGGCGCGACATTCCAACGTGCCATGTCATATGCTTTTCATGACATTAAACATGTTGTGGAACCCTATCTAGATGACCTGCCTGCTCATTCTAAGCAGCAGGATATTCATGTTGATCATCCGAGAGCCGTGTTTCTTCGATGTCGTTATTTTAATATTCTTCTAAATCCCCATAAATGTGTTTTTTGTGTAGAAGCTGGTCGACTTATTGGTTTTTTTGTTTCCAAAGATGGCATCCATATCGATCCTTTGAAGATTGAATCTATCTTGGCCTTAACTGCTCCCACCAATGTTACTGAACTCCAAAGCTTGCAAGGGAAGGAAAAATTTCTACGTCGTTTTGTCTGTAATTATGCAGAAAGGACACATGGTTTCATGAGGTTGCTCAAGAAAGATACCCCTTTTGTTTGGGATGATTTCGTGCAGTGCGCGTTTGATAATCTTAAACATGCACTTACCCATGCACAAGTGTTGCAACCACCCAATTATGCCAAGGATTGTTCCTTGTATGTGGCTGCATCCTTGTCTATTGTAGGCATGGTCCTTGTTCAAATAGATGAACATGACCAAGAACAAGTGATTTATTACGCAAGTAAGAGTCTTTTGGACTCTGAAACTTGATACTCACATGTGGAGAAATTTGCTTTGGCCACAGTCATTGCGGTCTAGAAGTTTCGTCATTATATTTTTCTCTGCACCACCACTGTATACGCGGATTCCAATCCCATGTACTACATTCTTACCCGTCAGGTGCTTGGGGGTAAATGCTCACGTTGGATCATGATCCTCCAAGAGTTTGAGCTAGAATTCACCAAAAGTACTTCCAAGAAGTCCGTCGTCTTTGCCGAGCTTATATGTAAACTTCCCCGTACCACAGAGAATATAGATCCCTTTGATTCATTTCCAATGCCATTTGAATCATTGTTTCTCATCAGTATGACTGATCCATGGTATGGAGACACCATTTTCTATCTCCAGACCTTATGATACCAGCCTACTGCCGCTCGAGATGAACATAGTCACGTTCACCACTAGGCCAAAATTTACCTTATCTTGAATGATAACCTATACTACCGTGGTGTTGATTTTATCCTATGACGTTGCCTTACACATGAAGAGGCTGAGATCGTCCTTAATGATGGCCATGTTGGAGCTTGTGGTGGTCATCTCTCTGGGTTGGGTACTGCCCAGAAAATCTTGCGTGTCGAGTACTTCTGTCCTTCTATCTTCAAAGATTGTATTGAAAACAGTCAAGAAATTCCCACCATGTCAAATGTTTACTTTAAAGAAACACACACATCTAGCTCCACTCCATCCCGTAGTAGCAGTTGGCCCCTTTGAAAAGTGGGGCATAGACTTCATGCACTGTAGACCTACCTCAGCTGGGGGGAATGGCTACATTATTGTGGCTATGGATTATTTTATAAAATGGGATGAGGCAATGCCCACATACACCGAAGACGGTAAGAATTTTTCACTATTCTTATTCAATCATATCATTGCTAGATTCGAGATTCCTAGGGCCATTGTGACCGATCATGGGTCACATTTTCAAAACAAGATGATGGCAGAGCTTAGTGTAGCATTAGGGTTTCGTCATGATAACTCTACACCGTACTATCCCCAAGTCAATGGCCAGGTTGAGGCAATAAATAAAGTATTAAAAACAATGCTTCAGCGGATGGTAGGGAAAGCCAAGTCAAACTAGCATTTACAACTTTTTTCTGCACTTTGGGCCTACAGGACTACTATCAAAACTTCCACCAGTTTTATGCCTTTCCAATTAGTATATGTATTGGAAGCTACTCTCCTGATAGAATGTGAAATCCCTTTTCTAAAGCTTGCTGTGGAAATTTTACCCAACACTACCATAGATGAAGAAAGACTCATGTACCTAAACAAACTTGATGAAACCCGACGTGATGCTACCTTAGCTAACGAGGCACATAAACGAAGAATGAAAGTCCAATATGACAGGAGTGTTCAACCCCGTTTCTTTAATGAAGGAGATATGGTCTTGACCTACGACTAGAAGCATGACAAGCTGGGGGCAGGTAAATTTGAGTCTATGTGGCACAGGTCCTATATTGTCAGCCGTGTTTTAGAAAAGGGGCATACGAATTGGTTGATTATGATGGGATACCTTTGGGAGAGCCTCGAAATGGGCTCTACCTTAAAAGATACTATGCCTAGGTCATCTAGCACAGGATCTTTGTACATATTGTTTATAGTTTGTTGTGTGTCTGAAGCTTTGAGAGGTGTGTCTTTTGTGTGATTTGAAATGTGTTTTTCATAAAACCCTGCTTATGCATGTCTTTTGTCTGATGGACAGATGACTTCCTACATTGGTTTTGCAGATGGTGCTCATCAATATACACTTAATCTTGCATCAGCAGCTTGGGTACTGTACTCTCCTACAAGTGAGTTGGTGAGTTCAGGGGGTGTTCTTTTAGGTCCCTCCACCAATAATCTGGCGGAATACCAAGCCGTGGTTGGATTATTGACAGAGGCCCTAGATTTTGATGTAAGAGAAATTAGGGTTTATCTAGATTCCAAATTGGTTGTCCAACAACTTAATCGAGTCTACACCATTAGAAATCCCTCGTTTCTTTGTACTTTTTGAAGAGTTAGGTTGTTAGAGAGAGGTCTTCTGGGCAGGTCACGTATCATCACATTCCAAGACATTTAAATGCTGTGGCAGATTCCCTAGCTACCTATGTCTTAGATTGGCATATTGCTCATACTTAGAAAATCCATTGGAAATATAAAAACACATGTAAAATTCATAAGTAGATAAATCATTCCACACATCACATGTTCCACACACAACTATAAATATAAAATTTTGTTGTATATATAAAATTTGTAGCACTGAGATACAAAATTTGGGATGAAGCATCTCTAGCTTTCAGTGCCCGTTCAGGACCATAAAAAGTTCATAATACATATACAAAAATGATAGTCAAGGAAGACTAATCCTCCTGGTGCTCATGGTAGCACGCAATGGCTTGGGCCACTCTGCAAAGTAGTCTGGAGAACCGTCCAGAGACACATGTGGTATGGCGCTGATAACGCCTGGGAACCTCATCAGTGGTCATGTCGAGGATACCCACAGTCATATGTTGCAGGTTCTCCTCAAGATCTCCAAGATATTCCTCAGCTTCGGAGCGGTACGGCATCATATCCCGGGTACCTGCTCGCCTAGCAATAGGCGACATCCCAACTGGACGGACAGACCTGATGTCTGCATGAAAAGAATTTTTATCTCAGTACTACAGAAAACATAAAAATGAAATAAACATAAAATTTCAAAAAACACAAGTGGATAATGTCTTCTTACCTCGGTCATCCCACACTTCTCCCTCAGGTAAGACTAGATTTGGGTCATTTCAGAAATTTGCCCCCTCATACACATAGTCTTCCACCATAAGTAGTTGGTTCCTTAACCAGCGAAAGAACTCAGAACCGTAAGTGAATTTAGGTCCTCCACCTCCGAGGTGAGGCATAGCTGTCACCCATGCAAGCATCCTCGGATCCTCAAGATCTAGTCTGGTAATAGTCACCTGGGGCCTTATGTGAGGTACCCTCTGTAAGATGAAAGACACCACCACTGCTCTATAACCAAACTGCTTCGGTGTCCCTCTTTTGCATTTGTTTAGTTGACTCTTCAAACACCCCAACATGCCTTCACACCAGTTGAATACAGTGGGATCTATGCACTGCAAAGCATAAAGCATGTGAGATTTGCTGGTAAGGTGGGTAGCCCTAGAACCTGCCACCTTACCAATGGTATATACTACTGTCCTCATGGGGAGATCCATTATATATTTGATATTTAGCTTGCCTGATTGGGACTCTGTACCCAATGAGAAATGTTGATCGATGATATCATCTAAAGAGCCTTCTCCCCCCCCTCGTGCTCCAGATAGAACCTGTTATCCAACTTTTTGTACCATAAGTTGGGTTACCTGAGGAGCCGTCGGTTGACAGACTTGTTCAAAGTCTGATTCCAGTGTATCAGTTGATCCGTCTACTTGTCTAGCCAATATTGGCTGGTCACTTTTTTATTTGAATAATTTTGACCATGGCTCCACGAGGTTTGTAATAAAATGTGTTAGTAGGATCTTTTTGAGTGGTTCGGTATCCTAAGACGTAGAATCTCAAATAGGGTATTCCAGGGAGTTTTTTCCCCCTGACAATTATGCTTTGCCTTCAGCCGAGTATAATAGACGAGGTTTTTTCCCGCTTCCTCCAAAGCTGGAATGCCCGATGTTGAATTCTGGGCCTTGGGGGGTTATTAGAGCCCAATTGAGTGTTATAAGCCTACTAGACATTATTTAGATAGATCATGGTCATGTCCTAAGTCATCTGGACACATAAAAAAATTTCGAAAAAATCTTTTTCGAACAGTGAAAAAATATTTTTTAATTTTTAAATACTTTTCCTAAGTTTTTTGGGTTAATTTTTCCATAAATTAAATGGAAAAAAACCGTTCGTGATCCAGACTCAGAATTTAGTGATTGAAGGCTCTAACCTTAAGCCAAAAATCATTCTTGATTAACCAGCCAGTCAGAACCAACTTTCAGATCAGCAATTGGACACATAATGCCTGTTTACTCAAAAAAGTCAGTTTTGAGTAAAAAATATTTTTTAGTAGAAAAATGATTTTTATTAAAAAAATGATTTTTATTAAAAAAAATGATTATTTTGGAGAAAACTAAAACTCTCCAAATTAAATCAAATTTAATAAAATAAAAGGCTAAATGACATCTCATGGAACACTTATGATGATTGGAGTTATCATAACTCATCTTCAGTCATCATTAAGAGAGTAATTAATTTATTATCAGTTATTAGACATGTCATCTCCAGCTAAAGATGAGATGGAGAGCTCTCATTGGTCTGGTGATTTGATCGAGGTGAACACTGAAGCTTACACCATCAGTGGGCTTCCCAAACCTAGCTCAAGCTCCTGCCAGACCTAAAGGATGAGCTTACCTACATCCAGACTCACACATGTGGCCTCATCCTTGGCTTGTTTTCAGTGCACAGGTTTGGAGTGGGGGCGCCTTGCCTGGGTGGAGGCCTCCCCTCACTCCCAGTTCTCCAGTTTAGGTCTGGGCTCTTTGTTAGGTGGCTAAGCTGGTTAGGGTTGGTTTTTTGGTTTTAGGGTCTTAGCACTCTCTCATTTGTTAAAAAGAGGCTCTTTCAGCTCTATTATTATGGACTTTTGTAGCAGAGTTACTCTGAGAAATTGTATCAAGCATTTGCTTTAATTTGCTAATAAAGATCAGACTTTGGAGGTCCATGAGCTCTTGGATGTGGTAGTTTTTTGCAATTGGTTGAGGTGATATTGTCTCTAACCCCTATTTTCTTTAATGCTTATGTGAGATTAAATTGTTTATTTGTTAGCTCAAGAGGGCCATTGTTGGCACAGTAGAACAATAATTTGTAGTTCAACTTGATTGTTTATGCGAAGTAGATTAGTATTTTGATGGACATGAGTAATCAGTATATACGTAATGTTGATCATGATTCAATTTTCTTAGCATACTAGCATGTATTTTGATCTCACGTTTTGTGTTGAGTTGTAGTGTGTTTTCAGGCTTCACAAGTTGAAGAAGGGTGTGAGCTCAGCTGCTTCTATCTCAGGCTTCAAGCAACCTTTTTAATCTAACACTTTCATTGCAGGACCTACAAATATCTTCTTCTTCAAAATACAAAAAAGAAAGCTGGGAGTCTAGCTCTCTCTCTTGGGTTCCATCCATAATTTCAAATTCTTTTGGTTACCGGTTACTTAGGAAGCCCTAGTTTACTTCTTTCCATCCTTTGGCTTCCCTTTCTTTGTCTTGTTTGGCTCGCCTTTCCTCCTTCCTCTTCGCTGCCCTCTTTTTCCTCCTTGTGGACATCCCTCTTTTTACTCTTCGCTTCCCTCTTTTCACTCAGTTTTGCAGCCCTCTTTCTTCTCTTTGGACAGCCCTCGTTTTACCTAGTTTTCACCCCTTTTTTCATGCTTTGGACAACCCTCTTTTCCTCCTTGTGGACAGCCCTCTTTTGACTGTTCGCTACCCTTTTTTTTTACTGTTTTACAGCCCCCTTTTCTCCATTTTGGACAGCCCTAGCATGCCCTAGTTTTCCTTCCTTTTTGCCCCTTTTTTGTCCTAGTTTTTTTGCCCTCTTCAACCTTGTTTGTGGCCTTTTTGTCCACTTTTTGTTCGCTGTCATGTTTTTCATTTTTTATGACAGCCATTTGTTTTCTCTTTCGCTGTCCCATTTTCTTAAATTTTTGTCTTCCTTTAGCTTCATAGTTAGGTGCCCATTTTTTCCCCTTCTTTGGTTTTGATCCTCCTTTTGTTTTCTTGCCTTCTTTCCCTCATTTTCCTTTGTTTCAGCCCTCTTTTCGCTTTGCTCTTTCTCTCTCTTTCAAACTTCCTCTTCCCTTTTTTTGAAAAGTATTGAGAAAAGTTAAAAGTAAAAGTAAAAGTACTCTCCTTTTTTACACAAGTCCTGATATTAAGTAGAGTGATTTTGCTTTCATTTGAAAAGTCCTTTCAAGGATTAAAATCCTTAAGGCACTTTGTATAAAGTTTAATAAAAAATATTGTGTTTGAGTGGGGTTTTTAAGTCCCCACTCTCATCCTCCCCCATTTGGGGAGGCTTGTGTTGTGTGTATGCTTAGATTAGTGCTTGTTTTCATCATTGATTATATCTCATGCTTAGATCACTAATTGTTGATTCATCAATTCTAGATCATTAATTAAGTTGATTACTCTGTTTTAAATTGTCTACCATTCTAAGTAAATGAACTGTGCAAATCTCTTGAATCACACCATAAGGTAGATCAAGAGTGCTCTCTATCGGAGAGTTGTCTTTTCATTGTTTAATAAGTTAATCAATTAATCTTGAAAGTCTCTTGAACTTGATTTAATCTAAGTCAAGAGCACTCTCTATCGGAGAGCATTCCCACTGCATATCCTTGCATCAAGCATATAGATTAACTAAGTCCCTTGAACCACTGTCATAAGACAAGGTCAAGAGCGCTCTCTGTCGAAGAGTTTTAATTAATTAACTTAATAAAATTCGCAACTCACATCCCTTTAATTAATTAACCCCCTTCTCCCTTTGCCGGAGTATGCTCTAACCGATATTCGATCGGAATACCCAGAAATGGCATTGGATCTTTAAACCCCACGAGAGGAACTTAACTAAAACTTTTCCCCATAACCAACGCACCGGCGTTGTTCGATAAATACCGAGGCATGTGGGCAAATTCCAAGTGTGGGCGTCGGGCTACCTAATCTGGGCACTAGTAGTTAAGTTATTGAACACTTACCTTTGACCCCAGATAGGTCCGTCATGTCTTCGAACGGAGCCACTGAAGGTATTACCGGTTAGGACATCCAGCCACCATAAGTGAAGATCACAAACAAAAAACTTGTAAAATCTACCAAGAGCACTCGCATCACCTAACATTCACTAGCTTGATTTCTAGACTTGTGTTTAATTCTATGGCGCATTTCAGCTTCATTGACTCCATAAGGCACTGGTCCTTTTTAATTTGCATAATCATATTATTTGATCAATGGTCTATGGTTTATCATAATTTCTTTCTCTGAATGCACTATTAAAGTCTAGAATTTTTTCTTATCTTTGTAATCTCTTGTTAGCAACATGGATTGCTTTTGATTTAGTGTCATATTCATAATAAACAAACACTTCAAATCATAATAACTCCTAAATAACACCCATCCGCATCCGCAACTAATCAAAACACTTTAACAACTTAAGAGCCATAGAAACTCTTTTGTAGGGACTACCCCCCTTGGCTTCATTAGGAGTTAGCCTAAACGGAGGAGCTAGAAGTAGGTGACAGTACCTAGCTCTGTGCTTGCCCCCAAGGTCACACCTCTCCCACTTTCTCAAGTGAGGAGACAGCTTTCGGAAGATTTTTGCTGCTAGTGTGCAATCGGCGGACAACAGAACCAGAGGGCTTCCCCTCATAGATAAGTCGGTCAAGAAATAAATATTCTTGATCTCTATAGGTAGAATGTGGACTCCTACCACAAAATTCTCTTGGTCAGGATCCCACATGTTTATGATGTACTCCAATAGCTGGACATGTGCTTTCATTCCTGGGATCCGGAAATACTTAAGAAGCCCACAGTTCCGTAAAGCCTCAATGGTGGCTGGGTCATTCACTGCTTGGGCATCTAGGACTTCATGCTCCATTTCTTTCCAAATTACCATGTTATACCTGCAAACATACCAATTTTGAAATCAGAAATTGTATCATGGCAAAAAAGAAAGAAAAATAAATGACATTATAAATTGCATAACAAGGTTAGAAACATGGAAAATTATCTTTTGGGGTGGATTAGGGTTCTATTTTTTCTTTCTCCTTTCCTATGGTGCTGCGGGATTTCGTGCACAGAGCACCGCGACACTCTTACCCTTAGCATGTAGAGCATCGGGCACCTATTTTCTATGGACAGAGCATCGTCGACACTCCTGTCCTAGCAAGACAGAGAGTCATCGTGGACGCATTCCGACGGCCAAAAGCCCTAAAAAATGAAAATTTCTTGCTCTCTGTTGTAGCTTAAAACCTCTATGGGGATGAGAAACACTCTATTCTACCTTTGCAAAAGAAAATATACCCTATGTCTTGTCTTTTAAATCATTTAAAAAACATTTTGGGAACTTTGAATTAAACGATGTAAAAGAAGAAAATGAAATCTATTGAACATGGAAAGAGGAAAGGACCAAGTATTTACCTCTTCTATGGATTATGAAGCGACAAGGAAGTGGAATTCCCTTGCCAAATTGTCAGAGGAACCCTTGCTACCAAAGCTAGCTTCCAAAACTCACCCAATGGCAAAACAACAAGTGGTAAAAATAAATTACCTACCCTTCTATTTATAGAATGTTTGGAATTTTCAAAAATGTATTGTAATTTATTTTATTTTGAAATCCAAATTATTTTGGTAAAAGTGGGTTTTTATTTTTACTTTCTATAGTTTTGGAAAATAACTTTTGATAGTGTTTTTTGAGTTTTTTTCAGGTGAATAAGGGGGTCATGGTTACGTTTTAGGCTATTTTTGTCTTTTTCGAGCTTAGAGCAAAATGGAAAAACTACCGAGCGTCGTTTACACTTTTTACATGCTCATTAAAAATCCAGTAGAAAGGTGTTGAGTATATTTTTTCACCTTTTCAGACTCGTAAAAAATGGATTATGAAAAAGGAACCTGGTCCGAGAGTTATATTTAAGCTCTTTTCAGTCTCCATAAAACACAAAAATATTTCCAAGCGAACTTGTTACGTTCACGCTTGTCAAAGAATCAAAACGGTCGACTAGTCAGAGGTAGGTTATCTCTTTTTCGGACCGACTGGACTTATTTACAAAAAAGGACCATTTTTCGAGTCTTCTTAGTCATTTCAGACTCTCTAAACATGAAACGACGAATGAGTTTGCTTCCATCGGACTCACAAAACAAACAATGAAAGACCCTATTTTGGGAAATGAACCACTCCTTTCTTAGGTTCATGAAAAATATGAGAATGGACTCATCACTTGATGAGCTTCAATGAGTGTTTGTTACCCTCTTTGGACTCGTAAAAACGAAAAGGGGCACTCGCCCTTCGAGGTGGAGAAATTAAAGGAAAGGGGAATGGATTTTATTTGTTTATATGGCAGTACTCTACAGTCCACCTTTGAACATGGCACCTGTCTGCATTTGCATATCTAAACAGTTGGTTTTCAGCTTGTCTTTGAGTCGATCCACTTTTGTGAGTCACCTAACTCCTTTAAGTCAATTTAAAGAATGCTTTGTCATATTCCTTGCATTACACCTAGTTCTATTCTCGTCAAGTCAATGCTGCCAAGTCATGTGTCTTTCCATCAAATTGTTCAAAGTTTATCTCTCCCAGAAACATAAGCCATGAGTAACCTCACTTGTCGTTAAAAGTCAGTCATGTCTGAGTCAGTTCTATCATTCCAAATCAACTTTTATTCCTAGTTTCGTGCCACTGATGTGGGAATCATCATGACCCTCCTATGACATAGTCTATTCCTATCGACCTAAGATCATTATCCAGGAATTAGACCTAGAAACCCAGACAGTACCTTGGGCCTACTTGCCTCAATGGCAGGTTACCTCACTTTCAACATGAGTTTACATCATTGGATCTTCATTGAAAGATCTCATCGAGTGTTCGACTTCAAGTCCTTTATTCACATTCGATGGTATGTACTGAGATACCTTGGGAATCATTGACATCAATGGTGATTTCCCTCGCGCTTGTTAATAGTTGACATCAATGACTGGTAATCAAGTGGTTTATACCATGATCGATATCAAGACATTGTAATCACATGGTTATATTTGTATCGTTTGGAGACGAGGATTAAGACCATGAGTAGTTAGGCTTTCTCATCATCATTTCCTATAATCTTGTTCCGTTTGGAGATCATTTAGAGTCATGACACAGATCCACATTGTATGTTTGGTGGCTGTGTTCTATATCTTACATTGAGAGACATAGATCTACCTTGTATATATCATAGCTATGTTCTACCTCTTATAGCAGTTATTCATGGATCTATAGTGTATTATTGGTAGCCATGACATATTCCTCGTCATAGATCTGTAGTGTATTGGTCTGCAACTATGATTGAGTTGGATAAGGTCAGTTATTGGTCATCTATAAGTCGAATTCTCTTTGCCTTGGTATCAGACGGAAAACTTGCAAAGTATTTCACCTATCACTTCCTTCTAGCTTCATACTTTGGGGGGCATTCTGTTACACATGAAAATATCACACTGCTTAGTCAGCCTTCAGAAGAATTTCTTGTTGCCTGTCAACTTCCCAGAAAGCCTGGTCTAAGTCATCTTGACCATTTTTTGCCCTAACCTAGAAGGGAGGGCGCTCTTTTGTATTTTCCATAGAGCGTCGGCAATGCCTTCCTTATTTGAGCAAAAGGCGTCGATTTCCCTCTTTTTTGGAAAAAACCCTAGACCAGCGCTCTGTCTAGTTTAGCTAAAAGTGCCGATGGTCAGTTGAAAGGAAGAAAAAAGAAGTTTCTAGAAGTTTCTGTATGGAATCCTTTGTGGAATTAGTTCTTATATGTTTGGGAGAGGTGGCATTTGCATCCCTTGCCTATAGGGATCTCATTCTATCCTTTAGTCAAGTCATCCTATGGGTTCTAGGCCTATAAATGAAGCCTTCATGAGGAGAGTGGGGGAGGCCAGAAAAAGCATCCTTATGCTGCTAGTTTGAAGTCTAAGTCAGAGGGACAGTAGAGGTAGATTGTAGATGGAGAGGTCTTCATAGGATATTGTAGACATTCTTTTTGAGACAGAAGCCATCAACATCAAGGATTTTGGTTGTACTTATTTCTCATCCATATATTAATACAAATACATTTCCCTTTCCTATATTTGATTGTTGTGTTTTTAATTAAATGTTATTGGACTCCTTGATCACCAATATGGATACTCAATTATCATGATGCTTTCATCTCTTTTGTCTGTCTTGTGATCTATTTTTCAGGTATTTGACCATTGCAGGGACTTTCCGGAGAGAAGACAAACAGATCCGAGGTTGAGGTATAATAGTTTTATGCTAATTGATTTGATTATTCAAGGAAAGGTTATGTTGTTGTGTCTTTTTTCTCTACAGTTGTGTTTTACATTGCATATGAACAAGCAGTGTTAGCACTAGTTGAGAATTCCTGATAACAAGGACCACCACCCGAAGGCCCACCTTCGGGAGGTCCACCACCTGGGGGTCCACCTTTTGGGGGACCACCACCTGGAGGTCCACCATCACTCGGAGGCCCACCACCTCCAGGTGGCCCTCCTCCTGGAGGTCCACCCCCTTTGGGAGGCTCTTCGGGAGGATCATCTTCCTATCGACTAGCCCAACAGTCTTTGTATCAGTCAACCTATGGTCCTACTAGTGTGAATATGCCCTATCAATACTACCAGTCTGTCGAACCTAATCGACAACTTCTGTTCCTAGAAACTTTGGACTTGCCCGATTTGTCCAAGTTGATTAATGATCCCATTCAGCACAACCCTTCGTGGCCTGTTATTCCAGTCAAGTTACCATCAGACATTCCAAAGTTTGATGTGAAGCTGGGAGATGATCCAAGAAATCATGTCATGACGTTCCATCTGTGGTGTTCTTCCAACTCCTTGATGGATGACTCTATTCATTTGAGACTCTTTCAGTGAACTTTGACCGGTAGGGCCGCGAAATGGTACATTGAAATTCCACAACATTCGTTTGTGGACTTTAACACATTGGCAATAATTTTTCTCACACACTTTAAACTATCTATTCGTTATGAAATGGGTACGGACCTTTTAACTTCACTCCGTCAAAACACTTCCACACATATATCAGACCATATACATGAGCGGAGAAGGCAGAGACAACTTATTAAAGCTCCCATCTTGGACCAACTATTAGTTGATTGGTTCACGAAATCCTTGTTTCCTCCCATTTCCCGAGATGTGGCTATGGGTGGTGTTGTTACTTAAGAGCAGGCTATCAGTCGTGCTCAGTATCTAGAATTGGTATATTCCCAATCCGGAACTCGGTATGACCTAATCCCTCAAGCTCCTTGTCCCAGCACAAACCCTACCAAGCCACCTACAGAAACTTCAGTAGATGGGGTTGTTAGTTCAATCTAGCCCTCATCAACAATCAAGCCTGCCAAGCAACAGAATTTTTTTGCTCCTACGGTTTCCTCCGAGGTGAATGCTATCCAAAGTACATAAACACCCGATAATAAGAAAAAGGGTAAAGGAAAAAATAAAAAATCTGGAAACCAACAGGAGAATCCCAAGGCTACGATCACAGAGAATGATAATAAAGGAAAGAGAAAGGCCAAGTACCCCTTCTTGTTATGTGGTGGTGATCACTTCACGAAGGAGTTCCCTCATCGTGAAGAGATTAGTAATTTTTTGAAGAGTAACTGTTGTCAGGAATATTGCACCTTCTGCAGATAGAAGTTGTTCCTCTGGTCTGAATGGTTCATATCTAGAACAAATGAGTGAACGACAAAGAATGAAGACCTTCCTTGAATGTTGCAAACACCTAGAATAATGCTTTGATGACGAACCTGTGTACCTGCAGAACATGTCAAACAAACAAGAACAGCAAAGCTACCAAAACATTATTCACACATCCATACTAGTGACTAAGGAATCTAGTGCCATATACATGCGAGATCAATACAAAAGATATGTGGGATGGAAATCAGCTTTGCATTAAGAAATGAATGAAGAAGCTTACAACCATTACCTTAGTGTTGACAAAATCCTCCACAAGACAAGCACCTCATCCCCGATAGGTCCAACTTTCTCTCTTGTGCTCTCCAATGGATTGGACTAGATAGTCAATTAAACAGTATAACATTATCATTCAGTTCTCTCCCTCAAATATGGATATGAGATTGTATTTATAGGGCTCAATGGATAGGGATAGTTGAGAGAATTGTGGGTGAGGTGGCCATAAGATCCTACCAAGAGGGATCCTGACTCCAACCAACCCATATTGATAGGGATAAGGGAGGACACAAGGCTCATGTTCTAGAAGCCTCGAGAAACCTCTTTTTTTCCAGTTTTACCAAGGGTAACGCTTATGTTCCTTTATGACAGAGCGGTGAAGGGTAAGAACCGCTTCAAGAACAAAGCATATACGTGGTAGCACCACTTTTCTATAATAGGACTCAAGCGGTGCTGAACAAGGTACCTCTCATCAGCTAAAGGGAAAGCGTGGTGCTAGGTTTTTTCATGTAGAATTGACATCCAGAGCAAGTTTCCACTCCAAGTTTGGGATTTAGGGAAAACATAGGGTGTTAAGGATCTCATCACATGTTGGTGACAGGATTTGGGTATAACAGAATGCCCCCCAAAGCATGAGGCTTAGAGGGATACGATAAGCGAGAGATTTGAGAGAACAAGTTGTTACTTCAAGGTAAGAGTCAGCTTGATTGAAGAGTGTCATCGAGTATGCATTTGCAATACATCAATACTTTTGACTCATAGACAAATGTAACCAACTCATGGCTGTAGACCAATACAAGGCAGATCCATGAGAGGAATAAACAACCATGGCTACCAGAATACAATGTAGATCCATGTGATAGAGGACTCAAACTTGGACATAGCTACTAGACATACAACATACATCTATGTCATACCGACGCAAATTTGAGCATAGCCACGACCATACAAATGTGGATCCATGCTTGATTCACAAAACTCCATCGCAACCTAGGGAAAGCAATGAGTGCTAAACAAGTACCGAGGGTCTTCGTCTTGTTTTCTACAAAGTACGATTCTATCCATGTGATTACAATGTTTTGAAGTCGAACACAGTAGAAACTACTTGATTACTGGTCAATGATGTGAATCGTTAACAAGTGCAAGGGAGATCACCATTGATGTCGATCATTCCCAAGGTACCCTAGTACAATCTACTGAGCATGAATAGATTTCTTGATGTCGAACACCCAGTCGATTCTATCGATCAAAGGTCAATGATGTGAACCTATGTCAAGAGCGAGAGAATCTGTCATTGAGGCATATAGATTTCAAGGTACTAAATTTTGTTTCTAAGACTATTTTCCGGATGATGAGCTGATATTGACAGGAATAGTCTCGTTGAAGGAGGGCCATGATGAATCCCACATCGACGACACGAAACTAAGAACAAAGTTCTAGAATTATGTGAATGAGGTAACCATAAGATTGACTCAAAAGTACTGACACCGAGACTTTTTTGACTGCAGAGGTAAGCTTCTTCAACTTCCCTTTGAAAATCGGGTGGCACGAAAAAAGACTTGGCAGCATGACTAGACCAGACAAACACACCGTGAGATGGTGGACAATGTATTCTTTTGAAAGACTCAAAGGAGTGACACGACTCATGAAAGTGGATCACAATGGAAATCAACTGAACACCCAATTGACTGAAATGATGTGCAGACAAGTGCCATGTTCAAAGGTAACGACAAAATGCCATTTATTTCCAAAATGATTCCCTTCCCTTAATTTCCCCATCATGGTCGATGAGTGCCTCTTTTTCGTTTTTACGAGTTCAAAGAGGGTAACAAACACTCATTGTAGCTCGTCCGAAGACAAGTCCAAACTCATATGTTTTACGAACCTGAGAGACGAGGGGTTCATTCCCAAAAGAGGGTCTCTCAATGTTTAATTTAATGAGTCCAATGAAAGTTAACTCGGTATCGTTCATGTTTAGAGAGTCTGAACGACCACGAAAGAAGACTCCACAGGGTCCTTTTTCATAAAATAGTTCATCTGAACTGAAAAAGTGATAACTTATCGTCAGATGAACGACTCTTCAAGTGCTTTAACGAGTGTGAAGAAGACAAGATCACTCGACAATATTTTCATATTTAAGGATCCCAAAAAGAGTTTAAAGAAGACTCCACTAGGTCTCTTTTCACGATGAGGGATTTTACGAGTCTAAAAAGAATCAGAAAATGACTCAGACCTTTGATGCTAAGTTTGGAGAGCATGACCAAAGTGTCGCAATAAGTGCTCAAAGAATTTTTTTGTTTTATGGTAGTACAAAAAAGTCAAAAACAAACTCCCAAAACTTTTATTGATACCGCTCTTTATCCTACAACGAATTAAAAAACAACGGTTAAAATCTACAATAAACGACATTAAAAGATCATGACTGATAGATTTTCAAAAACTATGACACGTCAAAACCCATAATCCTTATAAAAGTTATGTAAATGGTAAAAAACAAAACATTTTACCATTTACCAATGGTGGAGAGCCTTTGGAGCAGTTTCTTGGCCAAATTTTCAGTTGTTGATTCCGGGAGCATCTACCGTCAGATTTATGCACCGTCAGTTCCAGGTAATATCTTAAACCTTTCTGTTTCATTTCGTGCTTTCATTTTTTATTTTTCGGGGTGTTTTGGGCTATTTGAGTGAGCCCTAAAACAATGAATGTGGGCACCGCTCTTATCCCTTGCAGGATAAGCGATACCCCGCTAGAACTGCGCCTAAAACTCCTGACACAGGCGGTGCCACCGCCTATCCTCAATGGGACACATGCGGTGCCAGCTGTGGGTGAATAAAAATATATGTACAAGGAAAAATAGCTCAAATTTGATGATTTGAATGATTGATAGTGTTTCTAATTGGCCTTGTGATGGTTTTTGATAGGTTCCCATTGATCAAAAATGGTAATTTGGAAAGAGAGGCAACATGACAATGATGATGCATTTGCCGAATGAAACGTGGGTTGTATAGCCGCATTGAGAGACTATGGTCTTTTAAAGTTTTTCCACACACCCAACATGGTGTCACATTAGCACTTATTAAAGCATATTCTCCATATGTGGAATCTGGAGCAACAATATTTTGAGGTGGGTGCTCATGTATTGACAATTGAAGTAGAAGACATTGTAAGGAGGAATATTTCACCTTCTGCAGATAGAAGCTGTTCCTCTGGTCTGAATGGTTTAGATCCAGAACAAATGAGTGAATGACAAAGGATGAAGACTCTCCCTAGATGTTGTAGACACATGGAATGCCACTTCGATAGTGAACCTGTGTACCTACAACCAGATGAAACATGCAAACACATCAAAGCTACCAGAAGATCATCTACTTATCCATGTTAGTGACTAAGGAATCTAACAACATTTACATGCAAAATCAAAACAACAGTAATGTGGGATGAAAATCATCTTTGCATTAAGATGTATGAAGAAGTTTACAACCAATTAAGCCTTAGTGTCAACATGCATCTCCATGAAACCAACACTTTCATCCCCATAAGCTCCAACTTTACTCTCTATGCTCTCAAATGGCTTGAGCCAAGTGGTCAATCCAATAGCATAACAATACCTCTATAGTTCTCTCCCTCAACCATGGACATGAGCTTGTATTTATAAGGATCAATGGATAGGAATGGTTGAGATATTTTTTGGTGAGGTGGCCTCTAAGATCCTATGATGGGGGATCTCGAGCTCAACTAACCCACTATGATAGGGATAAGGGAGGACACGAGGCTCGTGATCTAGAAGTCTCGAGAAACTTCTCTTTTTCCCATTTTACCCAGGGTATTGCTTTTCTTCTCTTATGACAGAGCGGTTTAGGTTAGAAATGCTTATGGAACCAAAGCCACAGGCGGTGGCACCGCTTATGGAAAACAGGATGAAGGCGGGGCGAGCAAGGTACCGCTCATGGTTAACAGGGAAAGCGTAGTGCTAAGTATTTTCATGTAAGATTGACAAACAACTTGGGTTTCCATTCCAAGTACTGGGATTAAGGGAAAATATGTAAGTCAAAGGTATTATCACATGGTGGTGACAGAATTTGGGTATAACAGAATGCCCCCCAAAGCATGAGTATTAGAGGGATACGATAAAAGAGAGCTTTGAGAGAACAAGTTGTCACTTCGAGGTGAAAATGTTAGCTCGATCAGAGCATGTCGTCTAGTAGGAATCTGTAGTACATCAATATTTTTGACTCATAGACACAAGTAACCAACTCATGGCTGCAGACCAATACAAGGCAGATCCATGGGAGGAATAAACAAGCATGGATACTAGAATATAGCATGGATCCATGTGATAGAGGACTCAAACTTGGACATAGCTACTAGACATACAATGTAGATCTATGTCATACAGACGCAAATTTGAGCATAGCCACGACCATACAAATGTGGATCCATGCTAAATATACAAAACTCCATCCCAACCTGGGAAAAGCAGTGAGCGCTTTAAACAAATACCCAGGGTCTTCGTCTCGTTTTCTGCAAAGTACGATTCTGTCCATGTGATTACAATGATCTGAAGTCAAACATGGTAGAAACCACTTGATTACCGGTCAATGATGTGAACGTTAACAAGTGCAAGGGAGATCACCAATGATGTCAATGATTCCCAAGGTACCCTAGTACAATCTACTGAGTGTGAATAGATGTCCTGATGTCGAACACCCAGTCGATTCTATCGATCAAAGGTCAATGATGTGAACCTATATCGAGAGTGAGAGAATTTGTCATTAAGGCATATAGATCTCAAGGTACTAAGTTTTTGTTTCTAAGACTATTTCTCGGATGATGAGTTGATGTCGACGGGAATAGTCTCGTCGAAGGAGGGCCATGATGAGTCCCACATCGATGACATGAAACTCTGAACATAGTTCTGGAATGATGTGAATGTAGTAACCATAAGTCTGACTCAAAAGTACTGACACAGAGCCTATTTTGACTGTAGAGGTAAACTTCTTCAACTTCCCTTTTGAACATCGGGCGGCACGACAAAAGACTTGGCAGCATGACTAAACGGGACAAAATCACGATGCGACAGTGGACAATGCATTCTTTTGAAAGACTCAAAGGAGTGACATGACTCATGAAAGTGGATCATCACAGAGATGAACTAAATACCCAATTGACTGAAATGATATGCAGACAAGTGCCATGTTCAAAGGTAACGAAAAACTACTGCCATTTATTTGCAAAATGATTCCCTTGCCATTTCCCACATCATGATCGATGAGTGCCTCTTTTCGGTTTTATGATTTCAAAGAGGGTAACAAACACTCGGTATAGCTTATCCGAAGACAAGTCCAAACTCATATGTTTTATGAACCTGAGAGAGGAGGGGTTCGTTCCCAAAACGGGTCTCTCAATGTTTAATTTAACGAGTCCAATGAAAGAAAACTCGGCATCGTTCACGTTTAGAGAGTCTGAACGATTATAGAAGAAGACTCCGAAATGGTCCTTTTTCGTATGATTTAGTCCCTAAGGCCCAAAAAAGTGTAAAATCATACCTTAGAGAAATATTCCAGTCATGATTGGCTGGAGTGTTCCTTTTTCGTAAATAGTCTATCCGAACCGAAAAAGAGATAACCTACCGTCAGAGAGACAACTCTTCACATATTTTAATGAGCGTGAAGAAGACAAGATCACTCAACGATCTTTTTGTATTTAAGGAGCCTGAAAAGAGTTTAAAGAAGACTCCATTAGACTTTTTCATGTTTGAATCCAGAGCACGAAAAAGTAATAAAATAAGCTCAAACCAAATTTCATGTTTTAAGCAAAGCATGAAAAATGAAAAGTAAGCTCAACACCATCTTACTGTTTTTAACGAGCTCGAAGATCAGTTGAAAGAATGCTCGAAGATTGGTTTCATTTTTACACAAACTAGAAACCAATGGGTAAATTATGCTTGAAAAATCCCATTAACATGATATACAAACGGTTGGAATCTTGCCCCCACCATGATTTCTAGCGAAGCTTACCCCTAGCATGGTTTCTAGTGGCTCGACATGCCCCTAAGCTTCATTTCGTCTGATGATTCTTCTTCCATACCCAACCTAAAAAACTGGTTACTAATGTGAAAATGTTCACCATGGGGGTAGGAATAATTAGAATCGGGTAGGTGAAAAGAAGGTTCAAGTTCTAACACTAAAGTGAAGACTCGACTCAAGGGAAGGAGATCTGTTTAATTTTTACACAAGCTTGAAACCGAAGGTAACTTTGTTTGGAACATGGTTTCATTTTTTTGCAAGCTTGAAACCAAAAGGTAAACTATGTTTAAGGAAACCTACTTCATTTTTTAACGATATTGAAATAGAAAATGAACTATGCTCAGGAATGGTTTCATTTTATGCAAGCTTGAAACCAAAAGGTAAACTATGCTCGAGGAGATCCATTTCATTTTTTAACAAGCTTGACATAGAATGGGAACTTTGCTCATAAGGATCTGTTTCATTTTTTAACGAGCTTGAAACAGAATGGGAATTATGCTCACAACATGGTTTCATTTTTATGCAAGCTTGAAACCAAAAGATAAACTATGCTTAAGGAGATCTATTTTGTTTTTTAACGAGCTTGACATAGAATGGGAACTTTGCTCACCACATGGTTTCATTTTTATGCAAGCTTGAAACCAAAAGGTAAAATATGCTTAAGGAGTCGTTTTATGTTTTAACGAGCTTGAAACCAAAAGTAAACTATGCTCTCAAACCTGCTCCTATCCAACATGATATCCAGAGGTTGGTAGGTTTCCCCTATTACATAAAAGTTAGCAACTTAGCTCCATTACGATGTCCATAGACTAGAGCCATGCCCCCCATTTTACCTATGATGGCAAGAAGCTAACTAGAAAGGGAAAGAGACACAAGAACATGCGGCACATTCAGGGCAGTCTGATTACTAGGAGTCACACGATGGTCAGGTGTAACAAAGGAAAGCTGATCAATGGTCACAATCTTCCCATCATGGGAAAAATGCATAACTCTGAAGAGTGTGGACACTATGGATTTCATGGCATACACATAATCACGTCCAAGGAGCAAATTGAAATCTAAAGGACCTTGGACCACCATAACATCAATATAGACAATTTTCCCTCCTAATGTAATAGGCAACTGAGGAAGGATCCCTAAAGGCGCTGTAGATCTTCGATCAAAAGCCAATATCTGATCGGTGGCTGGCACAAGCTGAGGAGAACCTAAAGCTTGCCAAGCAATTGAGGATAGAATACTAACAGAATCCCCTTCGTCAACAATAGTGTGAAGTGTCCACCTAGCAGTAACATTCACAACAATTTGGAAAGGAACACTCGAATGAAGACGAGACTCTGTTAGGTTACTCCAGTCAAAGGAAGTAACCTCACTACTCGGAGAGGGTTCTGTCGAAACAGACAAAATTTCCTCTTGTTGAGAACAATCAGAATGAAGCATAAAAACTTCGGCAGGTTTTTGTTCATTCTCTATTGGAAGAGAAGAACAAGACGAAGATTTGGTCAAAGAGACTACTTCAGTCTTAACACACTCTGATGAAAGAGCGGGATCGGGTGGAAATGACATCGACTCGACCACTTCACTCTCTGAAGGAAGAGTGGGATCAATTATAGATGAAACTGAATTTATCACTTGGTCAACCAGCGAGGAATCGAGGGATAACTTACTATCACTTTTTGGAATCACCTGTTGATGATCAGTAATATTTTCCAACCAACGTGAAGCTTCATCCATGATTAGACAAAGAAAAGTATGATGCATAGCCTTGCATATCAAACAAGGATACAATACTTTACCCTTACGACCTTTTACCAATGGGTCACTGGTTGAGGGAGTATTGTCAACATGATGATCAGAGGTTGATGACACAGATGGTTTGGACCTTCTAGACCACTCTTCTTGTACACGGGAGAGACTGGGACACTCCTTAAGAAGGTGGTCCCCCTTGCAAAGCTTACAAGGGAACTTGGGTTTTTTGGGTGTTCTCTTAGAACGGGCACCATAAAGAGCAGATGATTGTTGTTTTTTCTCTTTCTTATCCTTCTTCTTCTTACCCTTCCCTTTCTTCGTCTTCTTATTCACATGACTACTAACGCTAGATCTTTGGTCAAGTGAAGAAGAAGAAAGGGATGAAGCAACAACTGATGAAGAAGGAGAGGGATTAGGTTGAGGTTGATCCTCTCTTGGAGGAGAGGTGACATTTGAGACATTAGGTGTAACAGGAATTACCGAATTAAATAGCTAGACTGGTAATCCTATAGTTAATCGAGGAAGATTTAGAGTGGCAATAAAGGGAGGACCAATACCTTCACTTGGAGGGAATACAAAAGGTACACCTTGGAAAGGGATCTCTTGATTGGTAGTCCCAGATGGGGATGCCATCTCTAAACTCTCTAAAAACCTCCTAACTACCATGCACAAGCACGTACTACTCAAACTAAAAGCAACAAGCAAACAGGTGAAAGGAGTGGATTAGAGTCAGGAACCTCACAGGACAGGCCAAAAGGATAACTCAGATGGTTTGAGGATTCCTAAAAGGGTCTCCTAATATACACAAGGTACGTGGGAGCTCAAATCGGTAGTAGTGTTGTCTAATGCATAACCTTTCACAAGGGGCCTTCCTATATACAATCGAGTACGTGAAGTACATTTCTATATACCTCAAGGGTACGTGAAAGGCCGTTCGATATATCGACAGTACGTGGAAGAATCGCACGAGTCCCGGGATGTATTGCAAACAAGTAATGACAACTCCTACGCTTAACGACGCCCGAACACGTCTCTAACTTATCACTCAAATTGCTAAAAGTTTTAACCTAGTACTACCGTTAATTTTATCTTGTGTGTTTAGGTGGAACCATGGAGTGAAAACTTGAATTTAAAGAAGATGCACACTGATCTATATGATAATGCAAGTTTTGCTCTTCAATGGAATTCTACCTAAGAGAGGGATAGAGATTTACTTTTCTTCCAAAAAATGCACACCCAAATGCAAATGCAATTCTATCTTTTCAAATGAAAAGTGAAATATCAATGCACCCCAAACAATCTTTAAAGCAAATAAGAAAGACATCTAGAGAACATCAAACATAAATAAACCAAAAATGTTTCCTATCTTTTCATGCTTGAAAAAGATCCATAAATACTTAATGGAAAGATGATTTCACTAACGTTTGCAAACAAATCTAACTCTAATGCACGCAAAGATGAAAATAGATATTTCTTCTTAATGAAAGTAAGATCTAGAATTTCAAACAATCATGCACAAAACAAGAAGAAAATCGATTAACATGCTTGCGAATAAAGAAAAGGAAACTTCTCTTTGAAACAGACAAAGAAACGAAGAACCAATCTTTCCTACCAAGCACTGAAAAAATCAACATGCAAAAGGAAACAAGAATCACCCCTAGCAAAGAAAGACTCAAAACAACATGGATCACTCACGCATTCCAAGTCCGAAACAAACCAAAACCTACTGATGAAAATGAAATGTATATTTTCAATTCCAATGAATAATATCTACAGAAAAGAGCAAGAGGTTTCAAGCAAAGAAAATAATGCAAAGGGCATATAACAATCAAAGCGACTGAGGGAGTATTTTTTTTCAAAAATACACTTCATTTTCATCAAAAAGTAATCCAAAAAAACACAAAAATTAAAATACAAAGTCTGGAACAGGGCTTACTTGGCACCGCGCAGATGAAGCTGCTGACAGGCGGTTTTGAGGCAGAACCTCTCCTTGCTCACTGGATTCAGGCGGTGGCACCACTCGTTGCCAACAGAGCATGTGCGACTCCCTGAATAGATCCAAAACACAAGGAGAACGAAATATCAAGTTAGAAATTGATCATATCAAGGCAAAAAATGATGAATTGACAGTAAAAAGAGCATATAAAGTTGAAATAGTTCAGATCTGAAAGTTTCAAACCAAAATTCACTAAGTCAGATAGCTGATCTGACTTAAGAGAGTTGGAGATGGAGCTTGGATTCGGACAAGAGTTGAAGAACTGGGGAAGATTAGATCAACTGATACACATATCTATTGCCCATCGGAGTCACCAGATTTGTAAGCAGGAATATTTCACCTTCTGCGGACAGAAGCTGTTCCTCTGGTCTGAATGGTTCAGATCCAGAACAAATGAGTGAACGACAAAGGATGAAGACCCTCCCTGGATGTTGTAGACACCTGGAATGCCGCTTCGATAGTGAACTTGTGTACTTGCAACTAGATCAAGCATGCAAACACATCAAAGCTACCAGAACATCATCTACTTATCCATGTCAGTGACTAAGGAATATAACAACATTTACATGCGAAATCAAAACAACAGTAATGTGGGACAGAAATCATCTTTGCATTAAGATGTATGGAGAAGTTTACAACTAATTAAGCCTTAGTGTCGACATGCATCTGCATGAAACCAACACTTTCATCCCCATAAGCTCCAACTTTACTCTCTATGCTCTGAAATGGCTTGGGCCAAGTGGTCAATCCAACAAAATAACAATACCTCTATAGTTCTCTCCCTCAATCATGGACGTGAGCTTGTATTTATAAGGCTCAATGGATAGGAATGACTGAGAGATTTGTGGGTGAGGTGGCCTCTGAGATCTTATGATGGGGGATCTCGAGCTCAACTGACCCACTATGATAGGGATAAGGGAGGATACGAGGCTCATGATCTAGAAGCCTCGAGAAACTTCTCTTTTTCCCATTTTAACCAGGGTACCGCTTTTTTCCTCTTATGACAGAGCGGTTTAGGTTAGAAACGCTTATGGAACAAAAGCCACAGGCGGTGGCACCACTTATGGAAAATAGGATGAAGGCGATGCGAGCAAGGTACTACTGATGGTTAACAGGGAAAGCGTGGTGCTGAGTATTTTCATGTAAGATTGACAAACAACATGGGTTTCCACTCCAAGTGCTGGGATTAAGGGAAAATATGTAAGTCAAAGGTATTATCACATGGTGGTGACAGAATTTGGGTATAACAGACATCTACTTCCTAACAGGCCTATTGAGATGGGGTGCTCCCATCTCTTTGACTGGTTCTCATGGAGGGGACATCACTACCCAGCAGTTGATAAATCACCATTGTATTCCTGGGACCAGAACATCGGGGAAGAAAATTCCCATAAAAGCAGTGGTGGATGGCCCACTTCACACAGTTTTATTTACCATGCAGAGAGTGGTGAGGAGCCAAGGGGTACATCAGGCATCTAGAGCGCATATTCTCTATGCTAGAGAGGCCATGGCACCCACAGTATTCAACTTGGAGGAGGCTCTATTACCAGTTTTCAAGGATCAGCTGACTAAGTATCGACAGGGGGAGCTGAAATAGTTCGGTTTTGGATCCATTCTAGCGTGTTTCTTTTTTGAATGGGTCCCCCAGTTGAGACCCAAGGTGGTTTTTATAGATTTGAGGGAGAGAGACCCTCACATGCTGAGGTGGGTCCAGATCGTGGCCTGCACAGGAGCGGGTAGAGGCAAGGTGAAGTTCAAACACTCGTTTTTCCGATGGTTGAGAGATTAGCTCGTCATGGTTGAGGACTATGCATATGCAGGCATTGACTTCATTGGTGAACCTAATCTACCATTTCCACTTGGTGGATAGTAGGGTGATATTGGTAAGAAACAAAAACCCTAAAATGGAAATTATGTTTTTATGTTTTTATTTTTTGTATTTTTTATGTGTAGTAACGAGACTTCAAATGTTTTCATGCAGATCTTGGAGCAGCATGACCTAGGGGATCCTTCCCACTAGACAGGTGAGTCGTAGCTCGCTTTGTTCCATAGGGAGATATGATGTGATAGGGGAGCTAGAGGAGAACCTCGAGAGGTTGACTCTAGACATCCCAGATGCCTCGATCGACGACCTCCCACTGAGGTACCAGAGTACCACTGCGGGAATACCGGGTCGTTTCAATAGACTGCTACGTCAAGTAGCTCGGGCGGTCATGTGTTACAACGAGCATCAATAAATGATAGGATGCATGATGTATTTACTGAAAGCTGATAGATAGCTTCAGGATTTTTGTATGATGATTTTTTACCTGAAAGCCTGAGTGCTTCAGATGAGGTCTCGTGACCTATTTTTTGTAAAACATGTTTAAATATATATATATACAGACTTCTACTTTTGGTGTTTATATGTTTCAAATAGCGAATGTATTTATACGAGTTTATGTGTCTTTTACAGTTTATTTACAGTGAATTATGTTTGATTTTCATGTCATGAATGGGCAATATGCCAGTCTAGGATGTAATTTTCCAATGAGTGGGAAACTGCATTATCTTCCCTAGGGATATGCCTATAGGTAATAGCTTCAAATGACCTCTCCAATAAATGTACCCTTCGAAAGAGATGAAGAAGCACGAGATTCCTAATGGTATAGACATGGTTTAAATGACAAACCATTAGTTGTGAGTCCATTAAAACTACCAAGTTACGAACATCTTGGGAGGCAGCTTCAGTCAGGAGACCTATGAATGCTTGATACTCGGCAATATTGTTGGTAGTGGGACCAATGCAAACCGCTCATGAACTGACCAAATCGTACGCTGGGGAATAGAGAGTGTTAAATTTTCATATGCTTAGCTAAGACATCAGTATTTAATTTCATTTTCATAACAAAAGCATATAAACAAGATCACTGAAAGATAGACAAGCACAACCATACAAAAGGAACACAAAGATTTATCCTGGGAAAACCCTAAAGGGAAAAACCCAGCAAAAGCTTCCTCAATATAGATGCCCCAAAAAGATAAAAGATAAAACCAGCAAGGAGATCAAAGCCTGATCCTCCTCCTTCTCCAACTACTTCTCTTCTCCACTAGTGTGCTACACAAGTGAGAGTGTGTGTCCCAAATGAGGAGAGCTACACCTCTATTTATATTCATCCGTTCACTTCAATTAACTCACCTGACATGTACGCTCGAGTTAATCATGTAGGCTCGAGTTACACATGTAGGCTCAAGTAACCACACTGGGGTGCTAATGACCCATCTTTACAATTTGAGGGGACAACCTCATGACTCTTATTAGTTCTTCCGATTAGAAGCATCGGGGTACAAGATAATACAAGTGGTTCTCCCAGTAGGACCATCGGGGACCACAAAAGATACATATAGAATATTCTTCGAAGTTACAATATTTCAACACTCCCCCTTAACGAGAAGGGTATTCTACAACAACAACAACAATAGTAGGAGAGGACGTCATCAACATCATCAGGGTAACACATCTATAAATCATTGGAAGCTTTTCAACATCATATAGTTTTCGTCTTCAATTTTCAACAACAGCAAGTCTTTGATCAGCATCAGCATCTTTTGACCTTGTGATCAACAACATCTTCAACCCTTTGACCTTTTGATCAGCAACACCTTCAGCAACATCTTCAGCATTTTGACCTTTCGAACAACAACATCTTCAGCACTTAGACCTTTCAATCAGCAGCAACATCTTGAGCACTTTGACCTTTCAATCAGCAACAATATCTTCAGCATTTTGATCAGCAACATCTTCAGCACTTTAATCTTTCGATCAGCAACAACATATTAAACATTTCGATCAGCAACATCTTCAGCACTTTGATCTTTCGATTAGCAACAACATCTCCAACATTTCAATCAGCAACATCTTCAGTACTTTGATCTTTCGATCAGCAACTACTTCTTCAGCATTTTGTTCTTTCGATCAGCAACCTGATCGGTGACATCGTGATCAGAACCATAATCATACTTTAAGTCTCAAACAACATCATCATCATGATATTCTGGTCTTTTGATCAGTACATCGTCATCATCACATACTGATCATTTGATCAGTACGTTATCATCATCATACTCTAATCTTTCTATCAGTACATCATCATTATCACACTCTGATATTTCGATCAGTACATCGTAATCATCATCATACTTTGATCTTTCGATCAGTACATCATCATCATCATAAAAACATCAACATCATCAAAACATCAAAATATCATCATTATCACACTCTGATCTTTCGATCAGTACATCATCATCATCATAAAAACATCAACATCATCAAAACATCAACATGATTCTTCCTTTCGGAATTACAGGATTTAGGTCTTTACGGAGTTACCAATGATCCTTCCTTTCGAAATTACGGGATTTAGGTCTTTACGGAGTTACTAATGATCCTTCCTTTCGGAATTACGGGATTTAGTTATTTACGGAGTTACTAACGATCCTTCCTTTCGGAATGACAGGATCAACACATTTGTGGAACTCAGACAATCCTTCCTATTGGAATTACGGGATCAACACATCTGTGGAACTCAGACAATCCTTCCTATTGGAATTACGGGATCAATTCAATGATCCTTCCTTTCGGAATTATGGGATTTAGGTCTTTACGGAGTTACTAACGATCCTTCCTTTTGGAATTACGGGATCAACACAGATGTGGAACTTAGACAATCCTTCCTATTGGAATTACGGGATCAACACATCTGTGGAACTTAGACAATCCTTCCTATTGGAATTACGGGATCAATTCAATGATCATTCCTTTCAGAATTACGATATTTATGTCTTTACGGAGTTACTAATGATCCTTCCTTTCGGAATTATGGGATCAACACAGATGTGGAACTCAGACAATCCTTCCTCTAGGAATTACGGGATCAACACACGTTCTCGAGTGCCGAAGTCACTGGATCCATTCTGAACCGAAGATCAAGGATGATACAATCCTACCACATTCACGTGGACCGAGATCTCTGGATACATTTTGAACCGAGGTTCAGGGATGATGCAATCCATCACTTTCACGGGGGCCGAGACCTCCGGATACATTTTGAGCCGAGGTTCGGGGATGATGCAATCCACCACTTTCACGGGGGCCGAGACCTCCGGATACATTTTGAACCAAAGTTCAGGGATGATGCAATCCTACCACTTTCACGGGGGCCGAGACCTCTGGATACATTTTGAACCGAGGTTCAGGGATGATGCAATCCACCACTTTCACGGGGGCCGAGACCTCCGGATACATTTTGAACCAAAGTTCAGGGATGATGCAATCCTACCACATTCACGGGGGTCGAGACCTCCGGATACATTTTGAACCGAAGTTCAAGGATGATGCAATCCCACCACATTCACGGGGGCCGAGACCTCCGAATACATTTTGAACTGAATTTTAGGGATGATGTAATCCCACCACATTCACGAAGACCGAAGTCACCGGATCTATTTTGGACAGATGCCCCGGGATGATACAATCCATCTTCATTCTCGAGGACCGAGGTCACCGGATCACTTTAGGGAAGATGCCTAGGGATGGTACAATCCCACTACATTCTCGATGACCAAAGTCACCGGATCACTTATGGACATATGTCCCGGGATGATACAATCCCTCTTCATTCTCGAAGACCGAGGTCTCCGGGTCACTTTAGGGCAAGTGTCCAGGGATGATTCAATCCCACTGCAACATCACTACTCCCCCTTTCGGGGAAGGTCTTTCTAAACCACACCAAGCTTGTCTTCGAAAGTGTTCGAACTTTAATCGAGACAGAGGTTTTGTCAGCGCATCATCATCTAAACCATCTTCATCTACATCTTCAGTGTGTGAATACTGAACTATCACCATCTGTATCTCCAGTATGTGAGTACTGAAAGCATCATCAGGTCACCATCATCTGCATCTACAGTATGTAAATACTGAAACATCATCATCTACATCTTTATCTTGAATGTAGAAATACCGGATTTCTATGTGTTACGACGAAACACGTGGTTCTCTGTTATCACAAATCTCGTTATCACATAGAATCAATGTAGTATCCATCTTCAGTTGAAAGAGACCTGATATCATCTTCCGAAGCCATATGGCTTCACAACTTAGCAAAGCAATATGCTATGTATTCTTCTTCAGCCATGCTACGAGAAACACTGGACTGTTTCCTGCTAAACCATGAACTCATAGCAGACCCCAAACAAAAGCATCTACCTAATGTGCTTTTCCTATATGAGATCATTCCAGCCCAATCTACATCTGTGTAGCCATACAATCTATACTCATGGCTACCATCATAATATAAACCAAATTCTATAGTCCCTTTTAGATATCTCATCACATGTTTTGCAGTTACT
>LPNX010177373.1:79366-118434 GCA_001517045.1 Pseudotsuga menziesii
ACTTGATCTTCAATTGCTCCCATCTTCTTCTTCTCTTCTTATCAGTCGAGCTGAAAGTAATCACTTACTTCTGGCATACATTCTTCACATGAATGAATCCCATGATCCTGGGAGGCCATTCAAGGTGGCTATCACCACTTCTGCATACTTCTTCTTCTACCGCTTCAAGTTGTTCTGCATTCTGGATCTTCACATTCTTCAACTGTTTTCTCAAAGCCATCTTCTGATTTAAGTTCTTATCTTCAAATAGCTTGATCAAGGAATAAAACATCTTTGGTGTCTTTAGGGAAGACACTTGTGGTATAATTTGATCCGTGATTGAATCAACAATGATCTTCTTGGCCTTGATCAAGTTCTTCTTGTGTAAATATTTGAGGCTCATCTCCCTCTAGAACTGGAACCTCTCTACTCATGTAGGTGTCCAATTCATTTTCTTCAGAGAGATCAAATACTTCCATGCTTGGAATTTTTCAGCTTCACCAAGCTTATTATCAAGCTGATGTGATAGATCATTTTGAAATGAGAACCTCAAATGCAAATAGCAAAAGATTAGATCTTACCGATTTGAGGTGTTCGTCCTGCTTCCGGAGCTAGCTGATCTAGGGTTTGTCAGAGAAACCCTAATTTTCAAAACTTGGAATATTTAAGATCTGATTGGATAGAAAGATATATCTCTTCACATGGAGCTGTCCAATGTACTCCTTTTCTGAAAACATTGGAGGAAAGCTCCCAGAACAGGAAGCCCTAGTTTTCCAATTTCTTCTGCAGAAATGTCTGTTACTGTTTCTGTGATATATTCGAAATTACGACTCCTTAGTGTCTGAAATGTTGCACTCAGGTAACCTCTCATGTCCCTGATCCAACAGCACAGGTTTCATTAGAATTTGTTTCCCCAATTTGGATTTATGATCATTTTCCTAAGGTGACCTGTTATAGGACTATTCAAAACAGTGAAGTTGTACGGCATGCCACGTGTCACTGATTCATCTTCAGGTTCTAAAATTTGGACCAAAGAAAGTACAGGCCGTGATATTTCTATACCATCTTCAGGAATTCCATTTGGACCTCTGTATCCCATGCTACAATAATTCTCCCCAGGTGTCCTGTTTAGGGATGAATTTTGGAAGAGGTTGGAACCCTAACTTGGAGAGATCATATCTCCCAGAATATACCGAATCTGAGGCTGAATTTCGGACACAATGTAAATCATGATTTTGTCTTCAACCTATGCAGTTTTAAACTCCTGATACTTTTCCAAGATCAGGATATAGAAAATGTACCAAAACTTAGCAGTTTTGGTATTTAGGGTTTTTCCAGATCGGGGTCAAACTAGGGTTTGACTTTCCCAGAGTTTCACCCAACCAAATTTCTTGATCCAGGTCTCTAAAATTCGATTTTTATGAGGAGAAAAATCCTATGTTGGGCTCACTCAAAAATTATTCTTCTGTAGAAAGCCCTAATTTTTCGCACCAAAATTGAAAATGCTCGGAATCGAATTCCGCTTCGACAGAAAGATGCGCCCTTCAATGGAGAGTCGGTCTAGCCTTCTTTTGCTGATCGATCATGGATAGAGACCCAAAAAAAATAAGAAGCCATAGATTCTTTAGCTGCACAATGTCTTCTTTCAGGGTGGATCTGATAACATGTTAAATTTTCATATGCTTAGCTAAGACATCAGTATTTAATTTCATTTTCATAACAAAAGCATATAAACAAGATCACTGAAAGATAGACAAGCACAACCATACAAAAGGAACACAAATATTTATCCTGGGAAAACCCTAAAGGGAAAAACCCAGCAAAAGCTTCCTCAATATAGATGCCCCAAAAAGATAAAAGATAAAACCAGCAATGAGATCAAAGCCTGATCCTCCTCCTTCTCCAACTACTTCTCTTCTCCACTAGTGCACTACACAAGTGAGAGTGTGTGTCCCAAATGAGGAGAGATACACCTCTATTTATATTTATCCATTCACTTCAATTAACTCACCTGACATGTAGGCTCGAGTTAATCATGTAGGCTCGAGTTACACATGTAGGCTCAAGTAACCACACTGGGGTGCTAATGACCCATATTTACAATTTGAGGGGACAACCTCATGACTCTTATTAGTTCTTCTGATTAGAAGCATCGGGGTACAAGATAATACAAGTGGTTCTCCCAGTAGGACCATTGGGGACCACAAAAGATACATATAGAATATTCTTCGAAGTTACAATATTTCAACAGAGAACCCAAGCAGTTGAGGAAAGATTCAAGGTGTGGTGGAAAGCACCATCAGCGAAGCCGTAGAAAGCCATCTGCTCTGCACGACCAAAACATGGTATAAACAGATACAAACACTAAACTCAAAACCATATTGAAAATACTTAAGCACACTAAAAATTCAAGTAATATACATATATACAAGGTACTATACAAGAAAGATCTAGGCATAGTACCTCTTCAGGTACAACCCATTCTGAGGTTGTCCTAAGGGGATTCCATCATAGTCCACGAGCTCGTAGTCCCCTTTCTCTAAAACTTTGGAAATAATGAAAGGACCGTACCACATGGATTCGAACTTCCATTTCCCTAAGTTTGTCATATCTCTTATCATAGGTCATAACTAGGTCACCTTCCTTAAAGGCACGAGGTTCGATAGACTTGTCATACTACGCCTTGACGCGTTTCTTGTGTGCCTCATTAGCTAAGGCAACATCTCTTCTAGTTTCGTCAAGGTTGTTCAAGTAGAGAAATCTTTCTTCCTCTGCGGAAGTGTCTGGGAGAAGTTCGACGACAAGTTTCAAGGATGGAATCTGACATTGAATCAGAAAGACAACTTCTAGTCCATAGACAAGCTGGAAGGGTGTAAAACCAATAGTTGTTTTTACTGAAGTCTTGTAATCTCAAAGAGCGGAGAAAATAATATGGTGCCAGTTGGATTTATGGTCTCCAACTATCCGACGAAGCATTGTTTTCAAAACTTTGTTAATGGCCTCAACTTGACCATTAGCTTGCGGATAATAGGGCGTTGAGTTTTCATGACGAAAACCTAGCTTGGCACTTAATTCCTCCATCATTTGATTATGAAAGTGTGATCTGTGATCTGTGATCCGTAACTATGGACTGCAGGACTCTGAATCTTGCTATCACATGATTGAATAGGAAGAGAGTGGCAGTCTTACCGTCCTCAGCATATGTAGGCATGCCTTAGCCCATTCAGTAAAATAATCAACAGCTACGATGATGTAACCATGCCCCCCAGCTGAAGTAGGCTTACAATGCATGTAATCGATCCCCCATTTGGCGAAAGGGACAACGACAATGATGGGGTGTAGAGAAGCAGGGTGGGTGCGCTTTTTTGGATAGAAATTTTGGTAGGGTGGGCATTTCTTAACAACCTCGTGACAATATTTAAAGATTGAAGGCTAGAAATAGCTAGCGCGAAGGATTTTCTGGGCTGTAGCCATCCCAGATAGATGACTGCCACATGCTCCAGAGTGGTAGTCATTCAAAACTTGTTCAACTTCTTCATGGTCTACCAAACTGGTGTTGGGGAGGAACGAGGATCTATGATGATGATCCTCCCATATAGGCTCATTCGTACTCATGATCTCCATAATGGACTCATTGGAAGGAAAAGTATGGGAGAGATAATCCAAAGTAGGAAGAGAGGGTTCTAACCAGTAGGGTAGGTGGTAAGGGTCCAAAGCCACCAGATGAAGGTCATTAGTGTGGTCATCGGAAAGGGTTTGGATAACATTGTACATTGCTTCATGCGGACTCAACGAGGTGGATTCAATAATTTGTTTTCCCTTTGGATCATAATCAAACGAAGAAATCATATTTACTATCGTCGTGTCTGTGTTAGGAGGGTTTGACGGAAAAACCCCCATAAGGGAAGAATCCTTCAACATGCCCACTACAATCGACTGGTAAGGAGGATGGGAAAGGCCTAACATAGGGATGCTATTAGCCGTAGGGTTAGTAACAAGCGGCATACAGAAATCGAGTTGGTCAATGGTTACAATCCTCCCAAGATGTGGAAACTGGACAATTCGAAATACCGTCGAAGCGACAACAGTCATGGCGTAAAACCAATTTATTCCTAATAGGAGGTTGTAGTCTAACAAGGCATCTACTACTTCCACTTGAATAAAAACAGTTTTTCCCCCAAGCTCAACTGAAAGGGCTGGTATGAGACCATGGGGCTGAAAACCTCGTCCATCAAAGGCTTTCAGAGTCGTTGGTGACGTTACAAGCTCGGGAGAGCCAATAGATTTCCAACAAGATAGGGACAAAATCGAAGTTGAAGCTCCTTCGTCTAAGACAGTTCTAAAGACCTTCTTTCCTACTACTTTCGTTATGATTTGGAAAGAGAGTTTGTGAGGTAGTCTAGACTTATAGTTCTCGACATTAAAGTGAATCAAATTAGTGTTATCTGGGTCTAAAGCTCCTAACGCGGTAAACAAGTTTTTGCATTGTGTATGACAACTTTGGAGTACTTCCAAGGTAGACATTGCACATGGTGCCTGAGCAAGATCTTCAACTACATTATAAAACTGGGTAGCTCGGGCATTAGGATTAAAAACATCCTTCCTAAGAGTACTCTTGGGTGGGTGCAAAACGATGTCGAGATTAGCTTTCCCGATGGTTAGAGGACTAGTAGATGAGGACTCAGGAGAACCAGTAGAGGGAGATTTTCCTGAAGAAGAATTGTCTTCTTTCTTGTCTATGGGTTTGTCATAACTATGACTTCAAGTTTGCAAATTAATAGTGTCCGAAGACATCATGAGAATTTCCTCTGAAGAACTTGAATTCCCTGATTAGACATGTGGTCTATCAGATGTTGTTGAGAGGGAAAAGGATCTGTGAGAACTACTGGTGCGGGATTAGTTTTTAGAAATTGAGTGATTTCTTCACGATAAGGACACTCTTTCATGAAGTGGTCACCTCTGCATAGCAGACATGGATATTTCGCTTTTTTTTTTCCTTTATCGCTCTCGTTGATGGTTGGTTTTGGATTCTCCTGCTGGTTTCCAGGTTTTTTATTTTTTGCTTTACCTTTCTTTTTATTGTTGTTGGGCGTTTGTGTACTTTGAATGGAATTTACCTCGGCGGAAAACTTGGAAGTGGAAGGAGTAGGGGTGGGAGTTTGGGGTTGCTTGGCATATTTTGCTGTTGGCGGGGACTAGATTGAACCAACAATCCCATCAACAGGGGTTTCTCGTAGTGGCTTGGTAGGATCGGTGCTTGGGCAAGGAGCTTGAGGGATCAAGTCATACAACGTTCCGAACTGGGAATAAACCAAATCCAGATATTAGGCTCGACTAATGGCTTGCTCTTCGGTAACGACATCGCCCATAGCCACATCTCGGGCAATCCGGGATAGGAGCCTTAAGAAGTATTCTCCTCCTTCTCCACTCATGAATATGATATGATATGTGGGTGGAGGTGTTCTAACGCAGAGAAGTTAAGAGATCTGTACCCGTTTCATAGCGAATAGGAAGCTGAAAGTGTGTAAGAAAGACAGTTGCCAATGAACCAAAATCCATAAACGAATGTTGTGGAAGCTCAATGTACCATTTCGCGGCGGTACCGGTCAAAGTTCGTTGGAAGAGTCTTAAACGAACTGAATCATCCATTAGGGAGTTCGAAGAACACAACAAATGGAATGTCATGACATGGTTTTTTGGATCATCTCCCTGCTTCCCCTCGAATTTTGGGATGTTCGATGGTAATTTTAACGGAATAAGAGGCCATGAGGGGTTATGTCGAATGGGATCATTAATCAACTTGGACAAATCAGGCAAGTCCAAAGTTGCTAGGAAAGGTAACTGGCGATTAGGTTGTACATACTGGTAGTATTGATAGGGCATATAAGTACCAGTAGGACCGTAAGTAGAATGATAGACAGGTTGCTGTGATGAAGAACCACCGGAAGATCCACCCGCAGGGGGTTGATTTCCGGGATCGGGACCGTTACTACCGCCGGAGCCTCCGGGAGGAGGACCACCAGGGTCTCTAGGACCACTAGGAGGAGGACCATCTGACCCTCCAGGACCCCTGGGAGGTAAACCACAGGAGCCTCTGGAACCACTAGGAGAAAGGCCACCAAACCCTCCGTGACCATTAGGAGGGAAGCCACCAAGCCCTCCAGGACCACCAGGACCATTAGAACCATAACGAGGAAAGCCGCTAGGCCCTCCAGGACCATTAGGCCCCCCAGGGGGAGGACCTCCGTAAGGTGGTCCTCCATCACCCCCCACAGTATGTATAGGTATCCCTCCCATAACTGGCATGTAGGACCAGTTGGGTTTCCCCCATGGAGTGAAAGTATTACTAGGATATGGAATTCCAGCATAAGGCATTCCTGTAGGGGTGGGTTGATAATTGGTATTTCTTACAGGTACTTGATTTGCTATGTAACCATACCCCCAAGAGGTTTGATTGGTTATAGGTTGTGCCCCCAAGGGTTAACCTGAACTGGATGGGAGGTTAACCACATTCGTATGGGTAGGAGGGACATAGACTGTAGATTGCTCTATACTAGAGGTATGTCCATGACTAGCTACAATTCCAGTGATAGGTAACATAGGTTGTGTCGGAGTTTGCCCCCCGACACTAGAAGGTATTGATGAAACAAGAATCGAATGTTGTTCCGCAGGTGCAGAAGACCCGGGAGGATTTGGAACAGACATAATATGGGAGGTGGTGGGGTTGGTAGTTTGACCTGGATTATGTGGAGTCACAGCGTGATCTAAAATAGGTTCAATGGGTTTCATAGAATCAGCAAGTGAGTGATATCCCACAGGCCAAGGGTACAAATTACGACGAAAAAATTGCTGAGCGAGGTGGTGGTGTACCCAATATGTTATCTATTTTCTTCTCAAGTTCTCTTGCATAGAGAATAACCGCCTGGTATTGTCTATGTTCTCCTTCATTTGGTGAAATATCTTTAGAAGAGGTTAGACGGGTGCCAAACGAAGCAATGGCCTGTCCCATAGAGGTATCCCAAAACGGAGCATTGGGACCATAATCTGGATGGGTAGTATCATCAACATGGCCTTCTATGGGAGAATGGAACGAAATATTTTCCCTAGAAGGTTGTTGTACCAAGGGAGGACCGTGCGAAGGATATGGATCTCTGCTTTCTGCAACCACATTTTCTTCCACATGGGAGTTGGTAGCAGCTCCTTGGTTGATAGCTTCCATAGGATCTTCTCCCAAAACAGGAGTAAAATCAGGTGGCAAGCCCTGTACTCTTCTGGACTATCTTAATTCAGCCAGTTTGTATAGTTCCTATCTAACCTAGGGTCTCAAAACTAGAAAAAACACACCAAAAATTTCCCTACTCAAGCTATAGGCCAAACAAGCAAACTTAAATAACAGGAGGAGTTCAGATAGTCTGGTCTCTCACTAGGATTGTCAAGAAGGTGCCACTCGTGATATACCACAAGGGTACCTGTGTAGTAATCTCCCCGAATGCTATTTTTGGTGTATGGCTCCAAGCAAGACGGCCAAAGGGATTTTCTCAGATAGATAATGTATCCTAGTGGGGTTTCTCGATATACGCAAGGTACGTGGGAGCTCAAATCGGTAGTAGTGTTGTCTAATGTATAACTGTTCACAAGGGGCCTTCCTATATACAATCGAGTACATGAAGTACCTTTCTATATACCTCAAGGGTACATGAAAGGCCATTCAATATACCAACGGTACGTGGAAGAACCGCGCGAGTCCCAGGATGTAGTGCGAACGAGTAATGACAGTTCCTACGCTTAACGATGCCCGAACACGTCTCTAGCCTATCACTCAAATTGCTATGTAAATTTTAAGCCTATAACTACCGTTAATTTTAAAGTGGACGGTTAGGTAATGCATGGAATTTTGATAGAAAAATTAAAACTATGCAGATATGTAGATGCAAATATTTCACTTTACCGTTTGAGGTATGCCTACTTACGGGAGGGACAGAGAGTATTTTCTTTTCATTTTGAAAACTGAAAATTCCCAAACAACTAATTTGGACAATCCAAATCCGAAGACAAGCAACAAATTCCAAACTCATTTTTCTTTTTGAAAGCAATCAGATGGGTAAGAGTCTCTTTTCCTAAAAGAAAAACAACAAGCACTTTGCATGCATATGCAATCTATTTTTTCGATTTTTCTTTTAACATAGATAGATCTAAATTCAAACTACACTATTTTTTCTTTTGATGAGACAGTACTAATGCAAGAGAGACAAAAGAACAAAAGGGAACCTAAAATCTTGTGAGGCTAATTAGAGATCCAGTGCCCTATGCTCAGTAATAATAATGACCTAATCTCAACAAAAAAATTTCTTTTTTAAAAAGAAAAAAGAAGTCCTCTATGGAAAAAATGAAATCTAGATGATAAGCAATTGGTTTTTCTTTCAGGCTTTATAAATGAAACGAAAATAGATCTAACCGAAACCTAAGCTTTCAAAAATTCCTTTCAGAATCACAACCAACAAGCATGAAAGCAAACGAATAATCAACAAGCCTAACCTAGCTTTTGAATTCTTACAATCAAACAAATTTTCACCACAAAATTTTCAACCATGAGCATTCATATTCAAACAAACAAGCCAGACAGTGCAGGGCTGAAAGCAAGCAAACTCTACTTTTGCAAAAAATTACAAAAAACAAGTTCTGGAACAAGGCCTACCTGGCACCGCGCTGGAGGGGTCTTAGACAGAGCAGTTCTGGACGAGCACCACTTCTGGATCACTGCACTCAGGCGGTGGCACCGCTTATGGCTAACAGGGTTCAGGCGGTGGCACCGCTTATTGCCTACAACACATGCACGGTTCCCTGATCATATCTAAAACATAGAGAACGAGATTTCAAGTTAAAAATTGCTCAGATCAAGGTAAAGATTGATGAATAGACAATAAACAGAGCATATAAAGTCAAGTAAGTTCAGATCTGAACATATCTAAAAGTTTCAAACCAAACTTCACTAAGTCAGATGGAAGATCTGACAGAAGAGAGTTATAGAATGGAGCTTGGATTCGGACAAATGTTTCAAGGACTAAGGAAGATCATATCAACTGAAATTTGCTTTGCTCCCCAGTGGAGTCGCCAAATTTGTTGTCAAGAATATTGCACCTTCTGCGGACAGAAGCTGTTCCTGTGGTCTGAATGGTTCAGATCTAGAACAAATGAGTGAACGACAAAGGATGAAGACCTTCCCTAAATGTTGCAAATGCCTGGAATGATGCTTGATGACGAACCTGTGTACCTGCAGAACATGTCAAACAAACAAGAACATCAAAGCTACCAGAACATTATTCACACATCCATACTAGTGACTAAGGAATCCAGTAACATATACATGCGATATCAATACAACAAATATGTGGGACATAAATCAGCTTTGGATTAAGAAATGAATGAAGAAGCTTACAACCATTGCCTTAGTGTTGACAAACTCCTCCACAAGACAAACACCTCATCCCTAATAGCTCCAACTTGCTCTCTTGTGCTCTCCAATGGATTGGACTAGATAGTCAATTCAACAGCATAACATTATGATTAAGTTCTCTCCCTCAACTATGGATATGAGCTTGTATTTATAGGGCTCAATGGATAGGGATAGTTGAGAGAACTGTGGGTGAGGTGTCCATAAGATCCTACCAAGAGGGATCTCGAATCCAACTAACCCATATTAATAGGGATAAGGGAGGACACGAGGCTCATGTTCTAGAAGCCTCGAGAAACCTCTTTTTTTCCAATTTTACCAAGGGTAACGCTTATGTTCCTTTATGACAGAGTGGTGAAGGGTAAGAACCGCTTCAAGAACAAAGCATATACGCGGTGGAACCACTTTTCTATAACAGGACTCAGGTGGTGCTGAACAAGGTACCACTCATCAGCTAAAGGGAAAGCGTGCTGCTAGGTTTTTTCATGTAGAATTGACATCCAGAGCAAGTTTCCACTCCAAGTTTGGGATTTAGGGAAAACATAGGGTGTTAATGATCTCATCACATGTTGGTGACAGGATTTGGGTATAATAGTAACCCTACACCAGCGGTGCTTACCGATCCCTTCCCATCTCAACAACAATTGATATATCATATGTCTAATCAAGGGACCTCTAGTTCTACGGAATAAATCAGAATGATGTCCTCAAATACCGTCAATTTAAATACTTGTATTCATTCATACGACAAGCCAATAGAGAAGAAGAACGAAAATATTTCTTCTCAGAAATTTCCTTCCACTAGTTCCCCTCCATCTTCGTCTAATGGCCATCTTATCATCGAGAAACCTAATCTCAATTTGATTTTACAACCCCCTAAGACTACCCTCAGGAAGGTTGTTTTTAATCCCAATGCTTGAGCCGCACAATTCTACAATGTTGTTGAATATTTGTCTCAGGCACCTTATGCGATGTCTACCCTTGAGGTACTCCAAAGCTATCCAACGGGTACTCCAAAGCTATCCAACGCAGCATAAAAACCTATTAACAGCTTTGGGGGAATTGGTCCCAGATAACACCAACCTAATCCATTTCAATGTGGAGAACTATAATTCCAAATTACCTCACCAACTTGCATTTCAAATTTCCACTAGAGTAGTTGGGAGAAAGGTCCATCAGACCGTTCTTGATGAGGGAGCTTCAACCTCAGTTTTGTTTGTATCCTGTTGGAGAGCCATTGGTTCTCCTGAACTTACAAAGTCGCCTAAGACCTTAAAAGCTTTTGATGGACGAGGTTTCTAGCCTCATGTTCTATTACCAACACTTTCAGTTGAGCTTGGGGGCAAGACTGCTTCCATTCAAGTGGAAGTAGTTAATGCCCTGTTGGATTACAATCTTCTATTGGGAAGAAACTGGTTTTATGCTATGACTTCCGTTGCTTCGACAGTCTTTCGAACTCTCTAGTTTCCTCATTTGGGGAAGACTGTAACTATTGATAAACTTGACTTCTGTTCACCAGGTGTTGCTACTCCCACCGCAAATAACATCCCTATGCTAGGTCAGTCCCCTCCTCCTTATCAGTCGATTAGGGTAGGTATGCTGAAGGATTCAACCCTCATGGGAGTGTTTCCTTCAACCCCTCCCAGTATGGAAATAGCGATCGTGAACATGATTTCCATGACTGACCATAGTCCTAAAGGCAAAGAAGTTGTTGAGTCATCCTATCTTGGCCCTTATGAAGCACTTTATGCTGCCGTGCAATCCGCTTCCGATGTCGATTATGATGATATTAATCTAGTGGCTTTGGATCCTTACCACCTGCCCTACTGGCTAGAACCATCCCTTCCTACTATGGACTATCTCCCAGAATTTTCCTTCAGATGAGTCCATCATGGACATCATGAGTATGAACAAATCCATATGGGAAGATCACCATCACCGATCTTCTTTTCTTCCTAATTCCAATTCGGTAGATTTTGACCTTGTATCTCTTATTAGTACTGATATTGTCAGTGATTCGCAAACGCCCGTATTGTTGCAAGACACAGATTCCGAAGGAAATATTTGCAACATCACTAAGACAACCCCGATTGACATATCATTCAAGCCCGGAATTGTTGAGCATGTTCATGTAGGTGAGAAATGCTCGACTGATGAAACTGAAAGTTATAGAGCCATTTTCAAAGAATTGTGTGATATTTTTTCTTGGACATATGAGGAGATGCCTGGGTTCGATCCATCAATTGTTGTACACGATATTAGAACCTATCCCACGGAAAAACCTGTCCAACAAAAATTACGTCAAGTCTATCCTAGGAAGGTTGCGGCTATTAAAGCTGAAGTGGAAAAACTTCTGAAGGTGGGGTTTATTTATCCCGTAGCCCTGACAGAATGGGTATCTAATATTGTCCTTGTGGATAAGAAGTATGGCACTATTAGAGTCTGTATCAATTTTCGAGACTTAAATAAGGCTTGTCCTAAGGAAAATTTTCCTACTCTACATATCGATAAGATCATCGACAACTGTGTTGGGAGCGTCATCTTTTCTTTCATGGATGGTTTTTCTGGCTACAATTAGATAGAGATTTTACCCATTGATTAGCATAAAATGACATTCATTTTCCTATGGTGAACCTTCTCATATCGGAAGTTACCTTTTGGCCTAAAAAATGTCGGAGCTACATTCCAGCAAGCCATGTCCTGTGCCTTTCACGATATCAAGCACATCGTGGAGTCATGCCTTGACGAACTCCCAGCTCATTCACAACAACAGGAGGACCATTCAGGGCACCTTAGAGACATTTTCCTTAGGTGTCGTCATTATAATATTTGGCTAAATCCACAAAATCACTGCTATCCTATGAAAATTACTGCTATCTTAGCCTTACCTACCCCGACAAACATCACCAAGATCCAAATTTTTCAAGCGAAAGAAAACTTTCTTCGTCATTTTGTGCACAACTTTGCAGAAAAAATGCATGGTTATATGCATCTCCTGAAGAAGGACACTCCTTTCTTTTGGGATGACCAGGCCCAATGAGCTTTTGATAATCTGAAGCATGCTCTAACCCATTCACCCATGATACACCCCCCAGATTACTCAAAATAATTTATGTTGTATGTTGCTGCCTCCACTACAACCATTGGAATGGTTCTAGCACAGGAATATCCCAACGACCAAGAACGCGCAATATATTTACTAAGTAAGAGTCTCATCAACTTCGAAACCCATTACTCATGTGCGGATACGTTAGCTCTGGCTACGATCATTGCTGTACAAAAGTTTCGTCATTACATTCTACTTCGTACCACAACTGTACTCGCAGATCAAAACCCCATGTACCACATTCTGAATCGTCAGGTGCTTGGGGGCAAGTATTCCCGTTGGACTGTTATCTTACAGGAATTTGATCTTGAGTTCGCCAAGGCTACTTCGAAGAAATCCTTGGTTTTCGCGGAGTTGATGTGTGACCTTCCCTGTGCTTTGATAGAAACGGAGCCCAACAATTCATTCCCAAATGAATTTTTTTTCTTGATAAGCACAACTAATCCATGGTATGGATATTTGATTATATATATCCAAAATCAGAGATTTCAGCCCGCCATATCTCGTGACGATCATCGTCATATCCGTCACCATGCAAAGTACTATCTCATTTCGAATGATACATTATACCGACGTGGTATCAATTCCATCCTTCAACGGTGCCTTACACATGAAGAGGTTGAACAGGTTCTGAATGACTTCCACTCTGGAGCGTGTGGCCGTCATCTTTCTGGGATGGCTACAGCCTAGAAAATCCTTCGCGCTTGGTACTTCTGGCCTTCGATCGTTAAAGATTGTCATGAAGCGGTTAAGAAATGCCCACCCTGTCAAAACTTTTATCCAAAAACGTGCACCCACCCTGCTCCTTTACACCCCGCCATTGCAGTTGCCCATTTTTCCAAGTGGGGTATTGATTTTATGCATTGTAAGCCTACCTCAACCGGGGGGCATGGTTACATCATCACAGCCGTCGACGATTTCACAAAATGGGTTGAGGCAATTCCTACATATGCAGAGGATGGTAAGACTGCTGCCCTATTTTTATCCAACCATGTGATAGCTAGGTTTGGAGTCCCACAAGTTATAGTCACTAACCACAAATATCATTTCCGGAATCAAATGATGGCCAAGTTAAGCGCTAAGCTGGGTTTTTACCATGAAAACTCAACTTCGTATTACCCGCAGGCTAATGGTCAACTCGAGGCTATTAACAAAGTTTTGAAAACTATCCTGCATAGGATGGTTGAAGATCACTTGACTCTCTTTTCCACACTTTGGGATTATAGGACTTTGGTAAAAACAACAACTGGTTTCACACCCTTCCAGTTGTTCTATGGACTAGAATTTGTCCTCCCTATCGAGTGTCAAATTCCGTCACTTAAACTTGCAATAGAACTTCTCCCAAACACTTCTGCCGAGGAAGAGATATTTTTGTACTTGACCAACCTTGATGAAAGTAGAAGAGATGCTGCCTTGGCTAACAAGGCACACAAAAAATGTGTCAAGGCACAATATGACAAGTCTGTTCAACCTCGTGTTTTCAATGAAGGTGACCTAGTCCTGACTTATGATCAAAGACATGATAAATTAGGGAAGGGAAAGTTTGAATCTATATGGTATGGTCCCTTTGCCGTTAGTAAGGTCTTAGAGAAAAGGGATTACGAGCTCATAGACTATGATGGGATACCCTATGGGAAACCTCTCAATGGGTTGTACCTGAAGAGGTACTATGCTTAAGAAATTTATGTATGGTACCTTGTATATATGTATATTTGACTTTCTGTGTGTTTTTGCATTTTCAATATGGTTTTGAGTTTGATGTCCATACTGTTTATACCATGTTTTGGTTATGTAGATTGGATGGCTTTCTATGGTTTCGATGATGGTGCATGGCGTCATACCTTGAACCTTTCTTCAGTTGCTTGGGTGTTGTATTCCCCAACTCATGAATTAGTCAGTTTAGGAGCGGTTTGTATTGTTCCAGTTACCAACAACATCATCGAGTATCAGGCAGTGACAGGTTTACTGGCCGAAGCTGCATCTCGAGACATTAATTATTTGGTAGTATTTATGGACTCGTAGCTAGTGGTTTGTCACCTAAACCACATTTACACTATCAAGAACCCTACACTTCTCCTTCTCTTTCAGAGAGTGTGTTTGTTAGAAAGGTATTTTGATTCCATCACTTACAGGCATATCCCTAGGTCTGATAATACGATTGTTGATTCATTATCAAAGTACATTCTAGACTGGTATATTGCCCATTTAAACTTTTAAAAATAAAACATGGTCCATTGTAAAATAAAACAAACTATAGAAGACATATAAAACTCATGTAAATATAATTTATCCATTTGAAGCATGTATAAACACTAAAACTGAGTATGTATATATATATATATATATAAAGTGTTTTTACAAAAATATGGTCACGAGACCTCATCTGAAACACTCTGTATTTTAGGCATACAAAATGATACAAAAAATCTTGAAGCTAGCAAGCTTTCAGTGATACATCATGCAGACCACTCTAATGGTGCTCATGGTAGCACATAATAGCCCTTGATACCCTACATAGAAAGCAACTGAAGCAGCCCGACATTCCTGCAGTATGTCTCTGAAACCTCCTAGGGAGGTCATCTATAGTAGCATCTGTGATATCTAGAGTCAACCGATCCAGGTTCTCTTCCATATTGGTGAGCTCATCGTCGCCTCTATGGACAAAGCGAGCTCCTGCTCACCTGTCCATTGGAGAGGATCCCCCCAAGCCGTGCATCACCAACATCTGCATGCAAACATTAGGTCTTGTTACCATCCATAAAAATCATAGAACATACAAATATAAAAACATAATCAACACCTTGGGTATTGCTTCTTACCGATGTCACCCCACTTAGAACCAGGTGGTAGTGGTAGATCGGGATCCCCTCGGAAGTTGGTCCTTGTGTAGGCATAGTCCTCAATCATGAGGATCTAATCATTCAGCCAATGAAAGAAGGGAGCCTCGAATTTGACCTTGGCCCTGCCACCTCCAATGCGGGCCATGATCTCCACCCACCGCAGCATGCGGGGGTATCTAGCTCTAAGCTCAGTGAATACCACCTGTGGTCTTAAGAGAGGTACCCTCTGAAAGAAGAAGCATGCTAAGATGGCCCCATACCCAAACTGTTTTAGCTCTCCTTGTCGACACTTCGTCAACTGATCTTTGAACACAGGCAACAATTCCTTGGCCCAGTTGAACAATGTGGATGCCATGGCCTCCAGGGCATACAAAATATGTTCCCAGGATGCTTGGTGGGGCCCTTGGCTCCCATCCACCCTCTGCATAGTGAATAAAATGGTCTGAAGCGGTATATCCCTCACAACCTTTATTGGGATCTTCTTACCTGACATCTTTCTTCCTGGATAGCAATGGCGAAAAATAAGTTCCTGTGTGGTTATGTCCCCACCTCGAGAGCCAATCAGAGATATAGGTGCTCCTCGTCTAGACATCCCACTTAGAAAATAAATGTCCTCCACCTCCACAGTAACAACATGGCGTCCCACCTCGAAATACTACCGTTCTGGATTCCACATCCGCAGGATGTACTCCAGTAATCGTACATGCGATAGCATGATAGGAACGTGGAAGAATTTTAAGAGGCCACAACCTCGTAAAGCAGCTAAGGAAGCCGCATCTCTTGTAACACATGCATCATCATCCTCATGTTTCCTCTTTTTCCAAGTCACCATTTTTTAGAAAATGACCTGTCAAAAACAATTAATGAGGCATTTAGAAGCATATCTAACATTTAAAAATGCTTGAAACTTTTTATTTTGACTAGGGCATCTATTTTTTGGGGACCACAGGCGGCACCGTGCCTGTCCCCTTAGGACAAAGCGGTGCCACCGCCTGAGTAAGCCTGAAAAATTGCAGTTCTTATCGGGCAGCGCTCTTCCCGTGAAGGCCAGAAGCGGTACTCGGGATGTGTTTTTAGGCTTGGATTTAAAGCCCCAAAACTCAACAAAAATGAAAAATAGAAACCATAGAAAGGAAGAGGAGGCTTCTAGCTCTTACCTGGATCCGACGGCTCGGAAAACGGACAATAAATAGCTCTGGATTCTTCGATTGAAATATGTACACCAATTCTCCCAAATGCTCTCCAAGACTTGGTAAATGGTAAATGAATTGGTTTTTACTATTTACTTTGGTTTTTATAAAAGATTTTTAGGGTTTTATATTATTTTTAATGATTTTTAAATCATTTTCATTAAAAATACCTTTTATATAGTTTATAAAAGTCAATTTTAAATGTTTTTGGGAGACTAATGGATTTTAAAAAAGTTTTGCAGGGATAAAAATGTACAGTATTGTCTATGGGGAAGTTCATATTTTGACTTTTTCGTACTTCTGAAAAATGGAAAAGGTCCTTGAGCGTTCATTTTGACACTTTGATCATGCTCCCTAAACCTAATATCAAAGTTCCGAGTCTTTTTCTGATTATTTTCAGGCTCGTAAAAACCATTCATAATGAAAAGAAACATAATGGAGTCTTCTTTAAACTCTTTTCGGACTCCTTAAATGTGAAAATATTGTCGAGCAAACTTGTCTTCTTCACGCTCATAAAATTACTTGAAGAATCGTCTTTCTGACGACAGTTTCTCTCTTTTTCAGTTTGGATTGACTAGTTACAAAAAATGACCCTTTGGAGTCTTCTTCCGTCCTCGTTCAGACTCTCTAAACATGAAAGATATCGAGTTAACTTTCATTGGACTCGTTAAACCAAACACTGAGAGACTCACTTTTGGGAACGAACCCCTCCTTTTTCAGGTTCGTGAAATATATGAGAATGGACTTGTCTTCGGATGAGCTATAACGAGTGTTTGTTACCGTCTTTGGACTTGTAAAAAGGAAAAGAGGCACTCATCAATCATGATGGGGAAATTAAGGGAAGGGAATCAATTCATTTTGCAAATAAAATGGCAGTTTGTAGTCACCTTTGAACATGGCACTTGTCTGCATTTCATTCAGTCAATTCGGTGTTCAACTTGTCTCTGAGTCGATCCACTTTCATGAGTCATGTCACTCCTTTGAGTCTTCAAAGAATGCATTGTCCATTGTCGCAGTGTGCTCCTCCTCGTCAAGTCAATGCTTCCAAGTCTTTTGTTGTGCCACCCAATGTTCAAAGGGAAGTTGAAAGTTCACCTCTGTAATAAAAACAACCTTTTGTGTCATTACCTTTTGAGTCAATCCTATGGTTACATCATCTACAACATTCCAGAATTTTGTTCTGAGTTTCATGTCATCGATGTGGGATTCATCATGGCCGTCCTTCGATGAGACTATTCCTGTCGACATCATCTCATCATCCAGGAATTAGTCTTAGAAACAAGTTTAGTACCTTGAGATATGTATGCCTTAAGGACAGATTCTCTCGCTCTCGACATACGTCCACAGCATTGACCTTTGATCGATAGAATCGACTGAGTGTTCGACATCAAATCATCTATTCACACTCAGGATATTGTACTAGGGTACCTTGGGAATCATTGACATCAATAGTGATTTCCCTCGCACTAGTTAACGGTTCTCATCATTGACCGGTAATCAAGTGGTTTCTACCATGTTTGACACCAAATCATTGTAATCACATGGATAAAATTGTACTTTGTGGAAGACGAGATGAAGACCATGGGTATCTGTAAAACTCACTCATTGCTTTCCCCAGGTTGCAATGGAGTATATTGTATGAAGTCCTAGCATGGATCCACATTTGTATGGTCGTGGTTGTGCTAAAAATTTTGTTCGTTTGACATATATCTACAGTGTATGTCTGATAGCTATGTCCCAATTTTTAGTCATCTATCACATGGATCTACGTTGTATTCTAGTAGCCATGTTTATTAATCTCTCTCATGGATCTGCCTTATATTGGTCTGCAGCCATGATGAGGAGAAATTTGCTCATGAGACAAAAGTATTGATGTATTGTAGATGCTTGGTTTATGATGATCTCCGATCAAAGCTAATTATTGCCTCGAAATGATAACTTGCTCTTTCAAACCTATCGCTTATCGTATCCCTCTAGCCTCATGCTTTGGTGGGCATTCTGTTACATATAAATCTCATCATCATCATGTGATGAGGTCCCAAAAATTAGTTATTGCCCTAAATCCCAAGTTGTGGAGTGAAAACACTGGCCCAGACTTCAATCTTGCATATAAAAACCCAGCACTGCTTCTGCCTTTAAGGCCACGGGCGTTACCTTCTTCATTAACGCCTACCATCTCTTGGTAGTAGGCGGTGCCACCGCATTTTCCTCTTAGTTAAAGCATGGTTCTGCCCTGTCGCCGCTCTGTCATAGTGGAGGAGAAGCAATGCCCTTGGTAAAAAGTGAAAAAAGAGAGGTTTCCATGAAGCTTCTCAAAGGAAGGCTTCGTGGCACCCTTATTCCCTACTCTTCAGGACCAGTTGGACTTGAGATCCATCATTTTGGGATCTCCTATCCACCTCACCCACCATTTACTCAACCATCCCTATCATCCCAAGGCCTATAAAAGCAGGCTCATACCCCATGGTTGAGAGAGAGAATAGTTATGTTGTTGCATTGACATTCTAGCAAAATTAGTAGGGTGAGCATAGAAGGAGCAAGTTGGAGCTTTTGGGGACAAGGCATTGGCATGAGAGGGAGCATCATGACACTAAGGCGAAGGTTGTAATATTTCTTCTTTATTATTAATGCAAAGTTGGTTCCTTTCGTGTAAAGTATGTTGAGTTATAATCATGTATTTTACTGTTGGATTCCTTAGTCACTAACATAGATTTGTAATATTCTGGTGCTTTTGATCTTGTTTCTTGGTTTCATGCGATTATGCAGGTACATCTGTGAAGAGCCATCACCATAGGAAATAGCTACACTACTCCATCAAAGGGACTCATTCCAAATCTCCACAAATTATAGGGGAAGTCTTTCAACTTTATTGTAACTCATTTGCTCTATATTTGAACCATTCAGACAAGAGGAACAAATCTTGTCCGCAATAGGTGCATTTTTCCTACCAACAGATCTCAGAAAAGATGACGGCGAGGAGGATGTTCAAAAATCTAAAGAAGCTATTTGAACACAGTAGCATCAACGTGATTCTCACATTGAGGAATCAACTATCGAACATGAAGATGACGAAGTCCAAGGATATTACCTCATATTTCATGAGGATCATTAGAGCTCTTGGACAAGCTAAATTCCAGTAGAGACAATATTGAAGAAAAGGATCTCGTTATGACCACCTTAAATGGTCTCCCACCATATTGGGAGTATTTTATCCAAACTATAAGTGGTTGGACCAAGTTTCCCAAATTTGATAATCTATGGGCAGAATGCACTCAGGAAGAAACAAGAATCGCAACACGCCAAAGAATTCATGGCACTCAACCTGAGGAAAATCAAGCATTCGTATCTCATGCCAAGAAAGAAAAGGGAAGGGGAAGGAAGTCCTTCAATCACAAGCACCAAGATATGAGATCAAGTCCTCCCCCAGATCAGAATAAATAAGAGAAAAAGGACTTATCTTAGATACAGTGCTACAGGTACAAGAAATACGGTCATTATGCCAGTAGGTGTCGAAGTTCAATCAAAAGGAAGCATGAAGCTTCAACTCCTGATGTAGAAGAAGACCCTCCTCACAAGGAGCCAAGGAAGGATGATCTTTCATATTTCTTCTTCGAAGAAATGATATGAAGATCCAGATTGTGATGATCGTCAAGCAAGCATATGAAGACCAATGGACCCTGACAGTGGGGGCCCACCCACAAAACTACAAAAGATAAGTATTTGATTTTACATGTTATAGTAGATTAGATCTGGTTGTTTTTTAATATATGTTACACAGATCTACATTTCTAAATTTCAGGTAGTTAAATGGTCTGTCATGCTGCACAACCCATATAGGATGAGGAATCCTTTATAACATACTGGAGTAGTACACACTCTTGATGATATGCTATAATGGAGACCATAAGCATCCAGATAATGGCCTTACGTGTGTTGTGTCGAAGCATTGACTAAAAGTTTGCCTAAATTATTTTGTTAATACATTGATTATGAAATATTGCTAACCATCTGACAGGATTTGACTTGTAGGGAATGCCATGATCTACAAGGGCAAGTGATCCCATTGATATATGGATGGAAAGGAAGAAGAAAGCCTCTAGAAGCATGTATTACGACTCTCAGACCCAGAATAATCTCATGCAGATATTTGGTGATCAGAAGCATGAAGCTTCTATGAATGTTGGTCTATATGCTTCTTCAACAATATTTACTCAACCGACTTCTGAGAGATAGAGGGAGTTATCCATGAAATACAAGGATTATAGTCTATTACATATGATAGAAACCTGACGATACTGATGTCGTGACTCGAACAAGACACTTAAAGGATCCTTGATGAACCTGGTCGTCACCAGGATGGACAATTACTTTCCAGTCTACATTTCAGTGCCCAAGTTAAAACCTTCACGCAAGAAGGAAACATCTGTGGGATATCACGAGTCTTCAAACACTACAACAAATCCTGGAATTAGCGTCCCATTTAGTGTCCCTTTTTAGTGTAATTATTTTTTACATTGAGTGGTCAAACTAGACGCTAAATGGGACGCGTCATGGACAAAACTCAAAGCGTCTCAAAAAACGTCTTTTTTTGCTTCCTAAATAGCATTCTTTATGACGTCCAAAATAGCGTCTTTTTTTTGCTTCCAGAATAGTGTCCAACTTTGCTTCCTAAACAACGTCGAGGTTTGCTTCATAAATAACGTCATATTTTGCTTCCTAGCGAGTGTCTGTTTTTTCTTCTTAAATAACACCCTCGTTAGCGCCATATTTGCATCCTTAATAGCACCATGTTAGCATCCAATATTGCATCCATTTTTGCTACCACTTTAGCATCCCATTTTGCACCATGTTTTACTTCCAAAGAATTGCCAATTTTCGCTTCCAAATTTGCACCGATTTTTGCTTCCTTTTTTGCATCGTGTTTTGCTACCAAAATAACACCAAATATTTCTTCTATTGTTGCACCACATTTTGATTCCTATGTAGCGCCATGTTTTGCATCCAAAGTAATGTCTTATTTTGCTATCATATCGACGCCATGTTTGGATTCATCATTAGCGCCACATGTTGCATCCTTTTTAATGCCTAGTTTCGCATTTCTCATGTTTTGGTCACTAATTTAGTCGTTTTTAGTAATTTTATATACGAGTTTTGGTCATTTTTTTTGGTCACCTATCTCTTTTTTTTGCTTACTAATTTAGTTTTTTTTAACCAATATTATAATATCATTAGGGCATGGAGGAATCGAACCACCAACATCCTGCTTGTAAGGCAAGCGCTCTTCCATTGAGCTAGAACCCTTTAAGAATTTGGGAACCTAACTTACAGAGTCCTCTATAATGGTAAAAATGATCAATACACAACTTTGAGTATCTAATGGTCGACAAAGGATGATATATTGTATTATCTTCAACATGGGATTTTTTACGTTCCTTGGTTCTCTGTATATCATTTTCCTATGATTGTAAAGTTTCTATCATTACAGTACCGACATCTGCAACTTGTGAGGTAGTAGCATCACCTTTTTCCTATGATCTAGTGGTATCATGGGCCTAATCTGATCGAGTGTCATCAACTGGTTGATCCCTCTATAACTGAGAAAAAAAATTATCCTCAATTCCTAATTCTATTATTGGAGTCAACTGGGGTTCGGAAGACAACTATTATTGGAGTCAACTAGGGTTCAAAAGACAAAACAAACCCAGTCATCTAGGAAGACATCTTCTGGAGATAGATGAGTCCAATGATATCTCTATTTTGAACATAATTTTCTACCTTACTGAGTCTATTAGTAATTTTATTTGCTTTCCCCATAAAGGGGATGCTACTGGGGTCGATTATGTGTTGACCAACCTCTCTACCATTCTGCATATCTATTGCACTCTGACTGAACTTTAACATTTGATCACCCTCTATTGATTCCTTTTCTTCCTAAAATGTGTACTTAGTTAGCCCCAGCTAACAAGTCCCAGCTACTGCATTTTCTCCCTACTTTCTTTACCCTTCCAACCACCATCATGAAAACTCTAACTTCCTGATCATATTCTTTCAGAATCTGCTCAAGACTCCTCCATTCAAAACATTCATTTCACTCGACAACAAAACCCACCCACAATCCCGGCTCCTTCCCCATGAATAAAGTGGTATAATTGAAAATAGAAAGCTATGCATATAAAGCTTAAGCATAATTTAGCTCAATTCCCTGGTATAGCAATGATTACTCAGAAAAAATATTGCTCCCTCCTTAAAATAAAGGACCACAAGCTACTGGCAATAAGGAGGAATGAACTCATTTCTTGTCCTTCATACCTCTCCCAAAACCTTCATCTCCATCCTAGAGAATACGCAGGAGGAACTTCTACTTATCTATGCCAAAGTCTATATTGAAATGGATTTGGGAAAATGTTTAATAGAAAAAATCTTTCTAGATTTCTCCAAGTTTACCTGTGAACACAGTTTGGATTATAAAATTGGTGTATTTAGGTGTAGAACCTATTTTGAACATTGTCATGAGGCTTTCGGCTGTGAAACAGAAATCAACCTAACAAACAAAATCCTTAAACAAGGAATAAGTCTGCAGAGTGCTTCAAGAACATAAGAAAGAAATCGGAAAATCTAGGGTAGAGGATAGCATCAATGACAACAAAGAGCATAACTCTAAGTTAAGAGAATTTCAGAAGATATTGCAAAAGCAACACTTGTAATAGTGAATGTATCACGGAAATGACAAAAAGTTATTTTGATCGCTTGTTTGAATAACATCAGAAAAAAACTATGGTTGAAATTGAGACCTTCTAGGTAGCCTTCAGGGAACAGTATATTAGCTAATATAGAAAGAACATAAAGTTAAAAATTTTGATGTAAAATTACTTGTCACGTTATCTTAGATTTTGATCGCTTGTTTGAATAACATCGGACAAAAACTATGGTTGAAATTGAGACCTTCTGGGAAGCCTTCAGGGAACAGTATATTAGCTAATAAAGAAGGAACATAAAGTTAAAAATTTTGATGTAAAATTATTTGTCACGTTATCTTATTTTAACCTTTACTGCATTGCTGTCCTCTGTGAAAGGATCCTAGATTTAAAGGCATGTATTATTTCAACAGGCGAACCCTTTTCTAGCCAAAGATATGTGTAAGCATAAAAGAGGACCCAACTCAAACCTACAACAGAAATCTCAGTTCCTTAAACTTTAGCATAGTTTTAAGCCTTGACATTACAGAATTTACAGTTCTTGTATGCATAATAAAATTTTTAACCATAAACAGGCATGCATACTTTGTGTTCATGAAAGCAAAGTGTCATACCTTTCCAGATCTTTGATCTAGAACAGTAAAGCTCAGAATTGTCTTCAAACCCGGTGCCGGTTCATCAATTGTGACAGTCGCAAATAACTGTTAACCAAACACAATAGAAAACCATGAATATTTCAACACTACATGTGAGAAAAGCAGTGCGTGACAACACTATCAAGCACGCCCCTCTTACATTAATATCAAATTTGTGTGATGAAAACAGTAAGAGAAAATCAACTTTAGATAAACAAAAATGAACTCTACATATTGCCAGGAAAAGAGTATCATCTTCTGGGATTAATGATAAGATTTGGGTTGAGTAAGTAAAAGCAATCAAATAAATGATGGAAAATATCAAACAAATGCAGAACACTATACATTGGAACTTGTATCCACTTTAATACCAGTGGTAATATTATTATTCTTCAGTTGTGTGTTCAGATCTCCCAGAAAAACTCTCCTTTCTAGATGCCAGTAGATGTAAATTCCTGTGAATGACAAAGATGTGAGTAGGGTTCAAAGTTTCAAACCATTCACAAGAGAAAGTGAAAAGAATCTGGAATCCACTCAAACATAAAATTGCCTAAGATAGATCACAAACAGACAACAATATAACCATTGATAATGAAGTACAAATACTAGAAGTATTTAACAAATATTGTCTAAGAAGTTAATATCAACACTTTAGAGTTCAGACTACTTTTTCCCCAAAGGACCCCACCATCCAAAAATTAAACCTGAGCAGGTTTGTAGAAACTGAATTTTCACATGACTGATTAAGGAAATGCAAGAACATAAGGAGGTGGAGGGGTGAATAGGGGCCATAATGACTATGTCATCCTCACACATTAATTTTCCTGAGTACTCCTAGGTACTTTCTTCAAAAGAATGCTAATTTCTAATAATCAGGTAATACAGGATGCAAAGGAGAAGATCAGGAATTTGTCCACAAAAATCCCTAAGATGAAGAATTCTTGCATAAAAAGGAAATCAAAGTTTGAACAAAGCTACAACTAGGATGGCTTATCTAGCTGTCCACAATTAAGCACCAACTCAGCCGTAAATAAGAGCATCCCATGATGGAGGCAGATTCTTATTGTTAAGTTCGGAAAAAAGTTACAACTAAAACTGTTTCTTGAAGAAAATATAGCGGTAAAGTGGCCACTTATGATACAGTAGTACTGACATCCATGATAAGTTGTGAAAGAATAAGCCACCCGGTATGCATCAAGTATCACCCTAGATTCCGTGACAGTTAGGCTTAAGCAGCAGATAAGACATTCTTGAACATTGCGATTGATCCAGCATATACAATGATAAAGTTGGGTATTGGTTAAGATTGCCTAGAAAAATCAGCTCTCCCTCCAAACAAGATAATTGGCTTGACCCAGTCAAGAATCAACAAATTCAGGACTCATTCACAACTCAAAAAACTTGCTTAGACTCGTTCAAAACTTGGCTAAACTTAGTCAAAATTCAGCTAATTGACCAGAAAATAGATATTCTTCGACTAGCTTTTAAATCATTTTAATACCATTTAGACTGATGACAGTTTCCTTGTTTTTGCTGAATTTCATCTACTCTGTGTACTGAATCTTATTCGTTGGCTCACTGAGTTATTGGCCCAATCCAAATCATATGAATTTTGACATAACACATATCCTCCACAAAGCCAAGAGCATGGCATGGGAAGAAAACGTTGAATAATGAGAAGAGAAGAGCAGATACAAGGAGCATAAATCTAGAAGCATAGCTTCAAGATTCCTGGACACTCAAAATCTAAGAAAAACATTGTCATTTAAATGCGTGAGGAAGCCATATCAACTTTGTCGAAGGTGGGAACCTTCTTAGGATATAAAGATCTATTATTGGCATCCTTATGAATACAGTCAAAATGTAGTCATCACTGAACAAAATTCTCAGATATCTACGCGCAGTCTTGTGAATATGGTGGCATGCATCAAAAGCAGCTGCAGGAATAGACCAGATGATTAAGAAAGTTCATGAAAATATGGAAATATCACAGAGACGGAAGCCCTATCAATGGCTACCATGCATGGCATCAATGGTATAATACTTCCCTTAGCCGGATCATCCAAGGATCCTGGCCATTTAGGATGACAATACCAAGGAATTTACTTAAAACCCTAGGTATTTACAATAAAAAACATAAAGCAACAGAGAGAAATAGAGAGGAAAAAGAGAATAGGGTTTCTTAGCCTGGCCACACATACATGGCATCAATGGCACAATACTTCCCTAAGCCGGATCATCCAAGGATCCTGGCCATTAAGGATGACAATACCAAGGAATTTACTTAAAACCCTAGGTATTTACAATAAAAAACATAAAGCAACAGATAGAAATAGAGAGGAAAAAGAGAATAGGGTTTCTGGATCATACATCAGTCAAGGGAAGCTGATCAACTAAAAACCCAAAATTTAGTCTGGTTTATGTAAGCTGAGTTGCATATATTGTATTATCACCTTCATTCTTGGATGAGATCAGTTGAATGTCATCACCTTCTGGTCCCTATTATATTGCAGGTCCAGAGTTTTGTTTTCTCTTTTAATAACAATAAAACTTTACTTGGTATTGTATAATATATAATATGACCATCAAAGCATGCCATTTAGAGAAAAACATTTGAGAGAGTGCATGGAAAATAAAAAAATGATGTGAACTGTTTTTTGGTAATTTCTATGAGGGGTGAACATTTAGATGAAAAGCTCATCTATCCAACCACAAATATAATTTCTATAATACAATGGTCAAACTTTGGGACAACAGGTTTCCAAAGAGACTAAAAATGATGAAAATCATTACTAGAGTTCTCTTTTCCCATTAGAATTTTTAAGACATAATTATTTACAAGAAAACAGTCAGAAAAACCTAATATTTCGAAGCATCAAATAATCCATCACATTTCATGTACATACATTTATTTTATCACCCTAAAAGAGTTTATGGGTTAATGATTTTCTAAAAGGAAAATTGCATTAAAATGGACACCTATATGATTCTATAATTGTAGCATGTATGCGCCTTCCATCTATGGAATATTTAAGGTTATCTATAGATTATCCACATAGAAGCCACAATTGTAAATGGAGAACTAATAAGACAACTTATAAACCAAAATATAATAATGCAGGGCACATTCTCTAGAATATATACCCCCTTCTGAAATGCTGAAATGGTAATATTGGAGCTAATGATGAGAGGAAGGTAAAAGATGAGAGTACCTCAGTGTCAAGTCCCAAAGAAATCCTCCTGATAACATCTTTTAGATGTGCCCTTTCCAAAGACTCCCAAACATCAAAATCATTATGTTCACCAAAATTTTAACCATACTGTCCCTGCAAAATTTTAACTATGTTCAACAAATAATAGGTGGATATGATGTTATAATGTATCCTTTTTACATGTCAGTTTCAAATTCAGAATTTTATGATACTTTTATACGTACTAGGTTACTAGCAGTCTGTTGGTTACCACAAGTATCGATTAAGATACGACTGATGGGTAAGCAGCAGTCTGTTGGATACCACAAGTATTGATTGAGATAAGATTGATGGGTAAGCAGCAGTATCAGCTTTAAAAGCTCAAAATGTTATGGCAGATATTAGTTTTCCTGTTTTTCCACACTTGAATATGCTTCAATAAGGTGTCATATGCTTATCTTCAGGAAATGACATCTTTCTTCGGGGTATTAATCTTATACATTCCAAATGGGGAAAATGTTACATAAAAGGTGTCTCTGATTTATTACTATCCATAACAAACACAACTCTGATTTTAAGTGCACGAGTGATGGAGAGAGAGATACAATATACCATAGCTAGAGAGAAGATTACCTGAAAATAGAACTGGTGCTTGTGGTACGATGCCTAGAGATTTGCGCAAATCAGCCAATCCAATCTTAGAAATGTTGCATTCATCAATGAGAATATTCCCGCTCTCTAGTTCAACAATGCGAAACAGGGTATTGAACATGCTCGACTTGCCTGCACTAGTGCGTCCAACTATTCCAACTTTCTCACTTGGCATTACTCTGAATGATACATCATGAAGAACAAGAGGAAGTTCTTGACGATACCGCATTACAACATTTTTGAATTCAACGACTCCAGATGAAGGCCACCCAGGTGGCGGCCTGTTGTTATCAATAACAAGTGGGGCTTCAGAAGGCAATTCTATATAGTTTCCAACTCTTTCTACAGCATTAAGACTATCCTCTGCCATACTTGCTAAACGCAAAGTTGCTGTCAATAGACTAGTAATATTTAAGGTATAACTAAGGAATAGACGCAAATTCTGCAGAGTTAACATGTTGGTTCTGCTAAACAGCAAATGTTGCTGTCAACCAGATCATAAGACCTCCTAAAGTTTCTAGTCTTATACCAAGCCAGCGGTTGGAGCTCATGTTTACCAATGTAAACTGGATATTATTGTCCATTGCTTTCCCATTTATCATTGCCATTGGGTCATATGCTTGGTATGCACGAATTGCCGCCAAACCATTTAATGCTTCCCCAAACTGGGCATAAACTGGTGACCGCGTGATGGAATCCAAGCGTTTAACCTCTCGTGCAGAACTCTGCACAGAAACATAAAGATAACATAAGAAATTTAGCAGATCAAAACTTAAAAGAATCAAACAAGATTAGATAATTTTATTAATGTCCAACTAATGACCACGAACAAATGCTCACTTTGATCAACAATCAAAATATTATATCCTTCAACGATGTCTTTCCTCATGCTCCATAAAAATGGACTTCCTACTCCTACTGTTTACTGCTTTCCACTCCCCAGGATATTCCTTTTTCAAAGAAAAAGTAAGAATAACCTTGTCCAAGATTTTGGTATAATCTATTAGAAAATTTGCAGAGCTTTTGCAATTTTCCATTTTTCTTTTGACATTTTCTGATTTGATTTCTGCAAATTTTAAATCTTTGTTTTCTGCTCTTATAGATGACACTCAAAGAACTGTATGCAGACAAGCTCAATCGATACAGAGGTAATAAACATGTTTCATTTTCCTTTAATTTACTGCCAATGTTCTCTTGAGCTTGTCTTTTTAGTCACCAGGTCTCTGCTTGCATTTGCTGTCAATTGTCAGTTGATGATTTTGTGCCTACTTGTGAGTCATGGTTTTCAGGTCCCTACGAGACTTTGGTATTCAATTAGGCCTGCAATCTTTCTATCAAGATCAACAATAAATATTTGCACTCCAAGTTCAAAAAAAAGCTATCTTTTTAGTCACCAGGTCTCTGCTTGCATTTGCTGTCAATTGTCAGTTGATGATTTTGTGCCTACTTGTGAGTCATGGTTTTCAGGTCCCTACGAGACTTTGGTATTCAATTAGGCCTGCAATCTTTCTATCAAGATCAACAATAAATATTTGCACTCCAAGTTCACCAATCCATTCTATTGAAATCTGGAATTTCGCATACCTAGTTATGTATTCTATCCAGTACTCAACATTCAAAAAAGAAATGCATCCAACACCTTCTCAAAGTGGCGCCATGTTCTATTGCATTGGTCCTTTTCCCATAGAACCATTAAAAATTGGCTTATAAGCCAGGCTTTGTTTGCATAACAACCTTTATCCTTTGACCAAATATGTGCGCCCTCCACTTGCTTTTAATCAAGTTTATGATGATGATGACGATGGTTAACGTCCACTCAGACCAAACTTAGGTCTATCAGACCCAAAGAAACAAATTATTTAGTTTGTTTTAAAATTATATTTCTATGCTCAAATAGCTTGGAGAGAAGCGTCCTGAGCTCACTATAATACTACCAGAGGAATGCCACTGAGAAGAATCTGGTCTGGGCTGGTTATCATTCATGGGAGGCGCTTTTGTTGAGGTGATCACTGTGTGACTAGTGTTTTTTTTTGTAATGCTGGTCAGAATTTTGATCAATTTTGATATGCATTGCATAATCCTAACCCCTATGATTCTTTTGATATTTCAATGACATAATTTTGATTAGAATAACTCACACTAAGGTCACTTGATCCCTCTTTGTTTTTCTTTTTTTTTGAGTAATAAATACCAATCAAACCACCCATTTTTTTATTTGATACTCTGGTGGATGATACCCAGTAACACCAGAAAATCCTGAAGTAATTCTAGTAAGGACCAGCCCTGCAACACACTAGGACCTGACTTCAGTGACCAGGATTGAAGTAGTCGGATGGTTTTGTGGGTTACTATGAAGGGGAATGTAAGGAAAAAAAACTATGAGACTACCAGTGTGGTCTATTTGATGGTTTGGTGAGTGAACTTATGGGATATCTGTATTGCAGGGAGCCTGATGAATATGACATGACTGCTGTTCTTTATAAATATGGGAGGAGATTAAAGATTGAGAAAGATGGGTTTAGGATCCGAGGGAACTCCGGCGACCAGTGGAGTGATTTTTCTGGATTTTCTTGTGGAGACAGGACCTTCAAGCTTCCCAATCCCATGTATTTCATTTCCTGATGTTAATGGGTTTTTATGAGCTTCGTTGGATTATGGAGAACATTACCCGTGCTCCAGGAAATTTACAATTGACAATACAAAGGGGAGGGTTTTGGATGTAGCAATCCACAACTTGAAGGGAATACAGATGATATAGGTAAGGATAATGGAGTTGATGTTTTAGGAGAGAGTGCTACATCTACCTTGAAAGATCAATTAGACAGTGGAGGGGACCTCTCTGTCAGTGAATCTCTCCTCAAGATGGAAGGCCACAAGAAAAGGATTGCCATTTTACTTGAAAGTTTTAGAAATTCACATTTTTTTGTCAAAATTGCTGGAGCAGATGAACCTCTTTGGGGTAAAAGAAATGCAACCAATCAGGTGTCAGTTTCTTCGGAATTGGCAGATGGGAAGGATGCAGTGGATGGCTCAGAAATGGAAAAATTGTCAGAGAAGCATAATTTCTTGTCTGCTATAATAGAAGGGGGAAAGTTTGATCCAAGTGCAGCTGGTGGAGTGGCAAGAAATGCAGTTACATGTTGCTCACTTTCAAATGGAGATATTGTGGTGGTTTTGCAAGTCACAGTGGCGACTGATATTACTAAAGATGCCATGCTTGAAGTTCTGCAGTTTGAGAATTATCAGACTGGCAGTTCAAGCCCAGCACTAAATGGAGATGACAAATCTCAACTTCAGCAAAACAATGCCAAGGATTCACAGGATCCATGCAAAGAACTTCTTCAGTGGTTGCTTCCTCTAGATCGACCTTTACCTTCTCCTGTTCCTGCTTTATCACCATTATCTTTAAGCTGTAGTTCATTTATTGGAAACTCACCTCAGAGGACACGTCTTTCTGGCACATCTACGTCTGCTTTGTTCTCAATTCGACACCATCGGAACTACTCAATGAATGCACTTCAACAGGGTATCTTACCTTCGGCACCTAATCTTTCACCTACCAATTCTAGTGCAAACTTTACTCTAGAAGACTGGGATCGATTGCCGCCACAAACATTTGTTAAAACAGAAGAAGTTGGAAGTGAGGGGCTCCTATATTTTCGAGGTGCATCTTTAGAGTCACAAAGATTTTCTGTTCATTGTGGTTTGGAAGGTCTCTATGTACCTGGCAAGAGATGGAAAAGAAAACTTGAGATAGTTCAACCTGTTGAAGTTGATTCTTATTTTTCTGATTGCAACTCGGTGGATCTCATTATCATATGCGTCCTGATCAAGAACGTTATTCCAGCACATCTGCCAGATGTTATTATTTTTGTGGATTCTATAAGCATAATTTGTGAAGTAGCAGCTTCGGGTAGTCCACCTGTATCTGTACCAATTTCCTGTATTGAGGCTGGAAATGATGATGCATTACCAGGCCTTGCACTCAGGAGAGGGGAGCAACACTCTTTAATTCTAAAACCAACGACTTCTATGTGGAAAAATTCAGGAACTACTAGGGACAAAAACTCTTCTTCTGGGAAAGAAGGATGCCACTTGCAGGTTCCTGGTAACTCAGCATTAACCAGGCACACATTTCCCATAAACACTGATGGGAAAAGGGATATTTCGGAGAGTGATCAGCAGGAAGCAAGTCAATATGCGATTTTAGTCTCCTGCAGATGCAGTCACACAGAATCTAGGATTTATTTTAAGCAGTCTACCCAGTGGCAGCCTCGCACACCAAGAGACCTTTTGATATCTGTTGAATCTGAAATGTTAAAGCCTGCAGTTGGACCTGATGGTACCATATCTCAACTTTCAGCACAGGTTCTAACACTTCAAGCAACAAACTTAACATAGGATAATATAAATTTAACTGTTCTTGCCCAAGCTTCAATGGCATCACTCCCATCTGTGGTATCTATGAACTCCACACCTTCTACTCCATGTGTTAACTCATATATAGGTTTTTCTGAAGGGAAGGGAAGAGCAGGAATATTGGATACTGAGGATGGGGGCATAGCAACCTTGCCGTAATTGCGCTCTATGTCTTTACCTTCAGTTAGGCCAATTGAAAGTATTACTGGAATGACTCCTCTTATATTGAAGGAGCAGAACATATCTGCTGCCGACATCATGGCAGATAGTAATTCAGCTTGTACACATCTATGGTTGCAAAGTACTGTTCCAACTTGAAGGGAATACAGATGATATGAGGGTTTTGAGGGGAGGGTTTTGGATGTAGCAATCCACAACTTGATCTCAAACTTGTAAGGACACCCATCATGAAAAGGGGATGTGACTTGGCGGTAGAGTAGCACACTAGCAAGATAAGGTCCTATGTTTAAGTCTTAGTTGGCTCAAATTTAAACATGGTATGACAACTAGAGGTAAAGCAACTCGCTAGCTAGAGCAAGTCCTATGTTCGATTCTTAGTCAATCTAAATGTCAACATACTATGAAAACTAGAGGTCGAGGTTGATTGGTGGTGGCTAGGAGGTCTACGCCAAAGTGTGACATCAAGGGGGTTTTGGGGATAGAAATTCACACCTTGGTATCAAAGTGGTATGGATGCCCGTCGTGAAAGATAATATATCTTAGAATCCTGGGTTTCACCTGTGAGGCACGTGTGAGGCATGTGACCACTTGGCCTGACATAAAAACCATGATGGTAGAACCACGGCCCCGTTGCAAGAGCACGCTGGCTGCTTTTTTGAGCAATCAAACCCCAGTAAGTGCAAATGTAACAACACTCTCATTTCACCTACAGGAATAATATTTTGTGGATGCCATTTTGTTTTAGGTGGAAAATGAACAAATAAACCCTTGCCCTCTCAGAGAAAGACAGTATTAACTGAGATCTGTCATCTGCCCCCTTTTCAAAATGCAATGGTAAGGAGGATTTCAGGACAGCCTGTTTTATCTACTGCAAAACTCAAGAACTTAAAAAATGGTATTCAAATGCTTGAAATATAATGGTGGGGAGGGAGAACTAGTAGCCATAGTTATTAGAGTTGTCAAAATGACCAGCAAGCTCAAACTAAAAATGCAAAGAGTTCAGATACAACTTCAGATTGCAGGCACATGAACGTGACCACTTGTGCAATCGAATTGAATACAACGGTGTTGATATTTGAGAAAAAGTGGTAGAAGCGAGGTAACTTACAGATGACATGGTGAGGAGCCATCTTAAGCGGGGTTCACCCTCAGTGAAAAGATCAAACCCTAGCTTGGATTCCAGATCCTCGTCTGCAGTGCACCTCATTTTATTATTTGTTGTACCTCCGCGACCACGACCGCGACTGCCTCCCCTTCCTCGTCCGCCATCGAAGGCATTGAACTTGGAGCTATGAGCGCTCATGTTTTTGGAATCCAATTGGTCTCCAAGGGAATTGAACCTCGATCGAACTGGCAATCCTTCAATGGCAAGATCCACTCTGCCCATGGCCAAGATCCTTATCGGTCAGGTTAGAAATATGTCACTCTCTCGGGTGGGGCATGGAAGTATATCCCCTGTATCATTTTTTTCCCTTAACGATAAAGACAAAAAAGAGCAGCAAGACAGAGCATGAAAACACAGTTTGAATCCAAGGACCCCGCCCTACATATACGAATTGAACACAAATACTTCAAATTTAACCATTTGTTAAAGGAATGCAACCTCCATTTTTTATGAGTTATGGTGATTGAAACCCTTGGCAACAAAAATCAAGGCTAAGTGGTGGAAGGAAAATGATTGAGTTACAAAAACCACATATCGAAGACATCGCTATTGGTCTCCTATGTTCGGATGACGAATTGAATGTCGACCAATGATATGTTGGTCTCCTCTGGTCATCCTATGTTGGGTAGAAATGAACCTTGTGCGCAGGAATGTGCGGCAATGCCAATGACGATAACAACGCTCTCCGATGTTGAATGCTATGCACTGTCGAATTCTCTATAGAAGTCAAGGAGGGGTTCAAATGGCACACTATCAGATGCTCTGCAGGTTCAAGGAGGGCACAGAGGTTTCAAAATGGTGGGAATGTTTTTTATGTTATGTTTTATTTATTTTTATATATTTTGTTTTGTTTTTTTATTATGTTTATATGTCTTATTAAATTTAAGATTATAATTGAAAAAAATTCGTTTTTATATCCAGCGTTCAAAATTGAACCCTTTCCAGCCCTTATCCCTTCCGTCCGAGAAGTGTAAAGTTAAAATTGTCCTACAAAAAAAAATTTAAAAACTGAATTTTACTCTTCCAATTAAGAAGGGCATAATTTATATCAACATTTCAAAATAAGGGCAACATTTACTATTATTCATCCATATAAATTTCTCAAGATGTTGAAATTCCTATGCTATAAAGTTCAACTAGTCATTCAAAATATTGTAAATATGATAAATTATTATCACTCACTCACTCATGTCATGCACTCACTGCTTAGTTGTGAAAGATGACTAGTAATCATTGATGACTACGAGGCACTAGCCATCGAGATGTCACTGTAACTCCCGAGTCACTTGGCGCTGCAATCTAAAGTGTGACAATTTGTCAACAACTACGACTATAACAAAAAAAACTACTAGTCTACTACTAGGCCCGAAATGAGCTCAAAACTTTGTGCCTACTACGTATGTGAACCTTGCTACCAATGTCCACTTTTTTTTCATCAAAATGAAATTCAAAAGGTCCGTTTGATGAGTCCTCCTCTACAAGACTTCATTTCTTGCATGAATATCATGGACTCATGACAACTATAAACAACACTCGATGTCATGCAAATACAAATAATGACATGTAGCTAGGATCGCAAATTGTGCAGAGGTCGATTTATGCAAATGTTGCTATAAAGAGGTGTCATTGGGCACACAATATGGAGAAACAATGGTTATTAATAAAATTTAAAAAACAATCGTTGGCTCAAGAATAGTCTTCAATTTGATGGGTGGCATGATCGTGATGTAATCTCCCTTTGTCCTTCCATCTATTGTGGTTTCTCACAACATTTGTCCTCAGCGCCACCGAAATACATATAAAATTACTTGTCTTTACATCCTCCCCCCTTTAAATCCTCATCTCATAGTAATAACTAAGGATTATTATGCATGCACATCGGCACCTTATAATACGAATTGAGTAAGGCGTAGAGACAACCATAAAATATTAATATGAATCGAAAATAACAATGGAGGTTAACAATATGAAATGATCAGGGAAAATCCAAATGGGAAAATGGGCAAATTGGGTTCCCTCTCAAAATTTTGCTAGTTTAAAATTCCCTCGGATATTTCAAGTTTGCCACCAAATTTAGTATCCTTTCGAATATTTAGGGCCATGGTCACACCATGATATGCGCTGTAAAGAGAGCCACCAATATTACATAAACATAAAACAAAGCATTTGACCATTGGTTTTATGCTTTCGTAATCTAATTAGATTATTTTAAATGTTTTAAAGGGGAGAATAAACTCTATAGCTTGCTTTCCCCAAGAAACTTAAAATGGAGTATGACATTAAATGAGATTATCTATTGTGAGAAAATAATTTAGGATAAGACACTTTGTCTAAATATTTATGTGGAAATTGCATTAACCCTAAATCTGTATATTGCAATTGGAATGAGAGTTCATGTGAGAAAAATTTAGGTAATTAAAGTTTTGGTTGTTGAATATATTTAACAAACATATCTATAATTCAAAGCTTTTTTTTTAAATATGAGTACTGAAAAACCATTTATGGGTTTAAGACTTCTTCTTTAGGAATTATTTAATTGTAACAATTGTATTTAAAACCAAAGCTTAATTATTCTTGGCAATTGGATCTCTCATAATTAGAAATGAAATCTCACCTAGACTCACATGATCGCTTCAAATTATTATTTTTATGGTTCTTTTAGAGGTATCGCAAGGGTAGCAAGAGTGGGAGGGAATCTCATTAGCCTCGCTAGAAATACAATAGTTAGATTCCCTTAGGGGCTTGGAATTGCGTCAAACAACCATGCAAAACTATACATGTTTGGACCAATTTTATTGCATGACCTTTTGATCAACAAAACTATAATATTGGGGGATTCTTTATTTATTGTCCAACAAATGTATAAGAAAGTGATTAGGGAAGGTATTATTTACCAAAGAACCTTGCCATAATTCATCCAAATTTGGAGGGGATTGGTGATGTAAAGTATTGATTTTAATTTACAATTAAAACATCTCAATAGACTCATTTACCTAGTTAATCATGTACTTTGAAAATGGAGATCGCGACATGTGGGTTGGAAAAAAACAACCTACTAATAGTGACACAAACAACTCAAACACAACATGTGCATCTAAAGTACATTAAGTGATAAACCTAGGAAACAAGCCATTGAACCTAGAATCCTTCCGGAGGTTAATGTTGGGACACATGTAATATCACCTAGTTATGTGGAGAAGCTGGATCTTATGTTATCTTGCATGGGTTTCAATGGTACCGATGGAATTGACCCTCCTTGAAAGGATACACTTATTTGTCCGAGACCATCTTGCTTCATAGGCACAGGAGCACTCCCTCTAATTTGAACACATTGCACAACAGAAACATTGCTAACTGGTCTGACATAAGTTGTTCTAGCAATCCTTGAACCAAGGCGCTTTACTGAACCAATAAGAATTTGTTAGTATGATATGGAGTTTCTTCGTTACAAATTAAAATCTATTACGATTGGAAGAAATCAATGGAAACACAATGACAATACAAAGGGTTCCCATTGATTATAGAATAGAGTTGTAATTAGCTTAAACAACGCATTTCAATGTTGTATGATATAGAGTTTTTCCATTACAAATTGTACTCTATTGTGATTTGATTCATGGATTAAGAGTTGTGCTCAGCTTCCAAGTTTGTCACATTCATTTCCTTCTAGATTTGAAACCCTTATCATCTTGGAGTATAGTGAATAATATTCAATAGATTGAGCAAATGGATTCCTTATATCCTATGCAACAATATGTTGTTGACCCATCTTGTCATATTTTATCACTGGCCTTATACATGACCGCATCTCACTATAATGTGTTGCATAACAGCCCCTTCACAAGCTTTATACCAGTAAATATTTATAAGCTCTCTGCATCGTATTGCCTTGAGATTTATAACAACAACATTTGTGGAAATGTACCTCCTTACATGGGACACGTGCGAGTATGCCTTCTTCCCAGGGACATATTGAAGAACTTTCCTAATTTTCTTCTTTCAGACAACAATCTTATTTGTGTCCTTCCTTCTGAAATAGGAGAGATGATGAAACTAGGAAAGCTCGATCTGAAACCGCAATAATCTCACTAGAACCATTCCTTGGAGGCTGTTATATCTCAACGAATCCTTCAAAAATAGGCAGTTTAACTAAGGTTTTAGATGTTAGAGAAAACTAATTGTTGGAAGGAACCATATCACCAACTCTTGGCCATCTTGTGATGTTGCTGACAAGTTAACCTTGATTATATGGCTTATGTGGAAACACTTAACTATGATGATTTGGATAGTGTTTCAAAGATACAAAATAACCAATAGTGTTTATAAAATAATTTGCTAAAATAATATTCAAAACATATTTCTTCAAGCACTGCAACAAATATAATGCTTTCTGACATTGGAGGAGTCTTGCCTCTTGGTGCGTTTCTGTAATGTCTTGGTGGCGAGCGCTCGAAATAACTCCTAAAACTTGAATATCTACCACATCAAAATAAAATTATTCTGTTAGGAATTCCTTCCAACTTTGGAAATTTAATGAGGCTTTATGAATGCATACAAACTTGTCCCTTTCAAAAATATTCCTTTCACAAAGGCGATGAGACCTTGGGGAAGAGCAATCTAGAGATGGTGTACGATAACGCCGAGCATAAGATAAATGGCATATCATGATGCTTACATGTACCTTCATCAACTACAACTATACTCTTACCTTTGCCTGGAAATATTTCACCACAATTAGAAATCTTAACTGGAACAATAGGTCTTCCTTGATCTATAGTTGATAATCGCTCAATTTTCTTCAGTACATCTATTCCCTCAACAACTCTTCCAAAGAAGACATGCTTGCTGCAGATAATAAGAAAAGGGACATTAATTATATGAGAGTAAAACAGACAATAGAGATGGGGAGAGGCAACATATCCAAATTAGTCAGACAAATGTTAGCCTCGCCCCCTTAGTAGCATATAGACCAACTGAATTGGACTGAAGAGAACTGCCTACAAATATTTATCATAATTTAAAATGTCAAATGGTAAAAATACACTAGTGTCTCGCACCCAAAGAAAGTAACCCATTATTTCAAGGTAAAGGAATCTTGTATTTCTAAAATACGAAATTTCCATATGGTGACACTCATGAGTCATGGATAAAGAGAAAATATGTCGATCACAACCAACATGTAAAGCTGCTCAGACAAACTCAGGTGAATACAAAAAATCATAGATATGGAATCAAGTATATACCCATCAAGATGAGGTGTTGCTACAAAAGTAATAAAGAACTAAGAACCATCGGTGTTCTAAGATACGAAATTTCCATATGGTGACACTCGTGAGTCATGGATAAAGAGAAAATATGCCGATCACAAACAACATGTAATGCTTCTCAGACAAACTCAGGTGAATAGAAAGTCTGTGGGACTTGATGGATTAATATTTTATGGGATCAACAAACAATTACTCGTTGAGTGAACAAAATAAAAAATGGAGCAAAGCCTAAGTATATCTCATCAAAAGAACCACTACCAATTTTGTGCCCAAGTCTATACTTGTTGTTTACGTGTGAC
>LPNX010177373.1:127677-217531 GCA_001517045.1 Pseudotsuga menziesii
TCCATGTGTTGCGAATCTACATTGAAGGTTTAAGGTGATGTGGGCTATCCTTTATCCAGTGTTTTCATAGTTTGAGGTCAGATCGTGAAAGTTACCGCTACAAGATTCTTCAGGGTGAAAGGGTTGAAGGAATTAACCTCGGTAAAAGGGAGCAAAATCAGGAGAGGAAGCGGCAACTGATCACGAGGATAATGGAGGAAGTTGTTTAAAATATGATGACGCTCCCAAAGAGAGAGGAGATTCTTGTTATCTTACGATTTATCTTTCTGTTTTAGTCGAGTTTTTCCTGTGTAGATTATGTTTAATATATATGTATATTTTAATGTGCAGGTGAGGAAAGAACCGAACCGGATTCCCGTCGTTATTGAGGAGGCGATTTTCTGCAGTAAACTGCGGACAAACTAAGGCGAATATTAAAATTCCGGAACATGGGTTTTTTCCAGAAGATCCCCATTTACCAGACTCGTGATGGATTTGCTGAAAAAAGTGAACGGTTTGGGATATTTTTGAGGTGCTATGAACACGTTTTTCGTAGATGCGGCCAGCTAAAGAGTTCAGCACGGTTTCTGTTGTGAGAGATCTATTTGAACAGGAAATTTCTTGAGACAGAGGAGGGGGAAATGGTGCTGAACAGGGGCTGGAGAACTTTGCTTCTTTAAGTTCTGTAATTCTTCCATATTCTAGGGTTTTTGAAAACCATAGAACTGGAAACGTTTTTTTTCCTGGAGGATGGGGTGGTAAAGAGACTTATATGAAATATATTTTGTTGCTAGTAGTGCATCATACTTGAAGCTGAAGCTTTTATATGAACAATACTGGACATCTGCAAATGATACTGTGACTGGTATTTCATTTTTGGATTTCATATACTTATATTTCAGTCTGTTCTCTTTCGTTTATATATAAACTCTATGTGCTGTGACACATTGATGTTTCAAAATTTGTTACACTTTGTCATCTCAAGTTAGTTTTATTTGATAAATGTTTCATTATGATTAAGTTTATTAGTGTGTTCACTATAAGCATTAGTGGTAATGAGATGCGTTTCTGTTTATTTAAATTTTCATTTGTATGTTAACAGTGAATTTTAAGTAAACATTATTCCAAATTCAAATGACTTTCTTGATAATTAATTATTGATCAGTTTTTAGAAATTGAAAGTTGACTGTATGTTTATAAGTTAAGTTTCATTTCTACTTAACAGAGTAACTTTTGTTATGATTTAAATATGTTTGTTTAGATCACACTTTAGTGTTCTGTTATTGATTAATAATTAATATAGTTTAAAATTGCTCTCAGCTGAGATAGGCTGAGATAAGATTAAATAGGATAGTTAGATTAATTAGTTTAAAATTTCATTTTATTTTGATTTAGCACTGTTAAATCATTCTGCATATTACAAGTAAGTTTTCATATTTAGAAAACTTCCCAAAAATCGAAGTCTTTCCTTACGAAAGCAAACTTAGGACATTTTTAGGTATTTAGGTAGGATAGATATTAGAGTAGATTAGATTTTGCTGGTTTTAAGTTCTCCTTAAAAGACAAACTAGCTGGTAGCAGGACCATAACCTGCGAGGTTTTGTTAAACCAAACATACCGGACGCTGCTCTAAGCTGATTGTGTGGACAAAACCTCCTTATTGGCTCTGATTCATAAAATCAGGCCAACAGAACTATAGTTATCGGTATTCAATTTAATGGATAGATCTACTCATTTAGTATTATCTATAAAAGTATTTCATAATCCAAACAATGTTTCTTTTTGTATCAGTTTTAGATTGTTTCTACACGTATTACAAATTATTAAAAATGTTAGTAATAGGAACATACTTCTGTAGACTAAGCATAAAGCAAGTAAATTTTGTAACACAGTAAGGCCTTGTAAAGGTCTCATCGTAAACAAACACAGAGACCTACTATAAGTATAGTTATATCATTTATAAGGATCTCTCTCTCTCTCTCTCTCTCTCTCTCTCTCTCTATATATATATATCTATCTATCTACTTAAGAACATAACCTGTTTATAGCACTGCAAACTGTTTAGGGTTAAAACCTAAAATAAGAATACCGATTTAAACATAACCTGGAACTTATCTAATGTTCATATCCAAGTTTTCTCCTTAATACTTTGTTTACAATAATCTTTCCAGAATAACTGCCCTATCTCTTTAAAAAAAGCTCTAGAACTAATCTAGAATAACTAGAGTTCTAAATGAACGAAAATAACTAAGATGGTTCACATAAGGGCATCTTAAGCATAGTTTCTTAATGACTAAATTGTGTCATAACACCAGGTCGAGATTATCGACAGACTCTAGCACTAGTTACAGGATTCAGGTCAGGCTGGTGTTGTTTTTGCATTATTTCGCTTGTAGAAGGAAGTTACAGACAACCTTATGGCTTAATTATTTTCAAAACAGTAGGGTTAACTAAACATAGTTTTAAATTCTTTTCAACAGTAATGGAAGTTTACCTACAGTCCAGTGGTCTATTAACATTACAACAACAAAGTTAAATACCCAGGGTAAAATCCCTCGTAGGATCTCACCAAAATTCTTATCAGAGGTATTTTTAAACCGTAGTTTTATTAACAGAGGCCTTATGACCCTTATCTCAAAGCCTACTTGGAAAGGAAAAGACTCCATGGACGAATCCCTTCGGTAAATGGGTTAGCTACAAATAACTATAATTAGTAAAATAACCATAAATGCTTTTAATATTCAAGCTCTTCACCATGATATTAGCAATATGATTGGTAAACCAATTGGAGGACTTATTAAACAAAATATAATACATATTAAAACGCAACGTCCATTTTCATTAAATAAAGCAATGATTTCACATGGAAACACTCACGACATTGTTCCATAACATATCCATTATTTTATCAACAAACAATAAAGAAATATGACGGTGGCTTCTTATCCTAAAAAAAACGACAGTAAGCTTACACGACCTTATTGTGCTACAAGAAACTTAAAGATGGGAAAAAAACAACGAATTAAGCAAATGTTTAAAACAGTCGCTATAAAAACCATAGTTCAACCTTCATATTTCTCACAGATAGCCCCGACGGGTCTTTACAAAAATGTATATATTACATTATCAAACTAATAACTATTCATAGTAAGGCTCACGACCACATCTTGAGCATTGTAAATTAAACTAGAACTCGAAGCCCTTATAGGGTCAGACTAACTGAAAGTTTGTACATATTAAACACCTTTGATAGAATCAAAATAGAAGAAATTTTAACACTATAGCTCTCAAAGGAACGTGGCATAGTCGCAAGACTCCACATGCAAGGATTCTTTTACATTATGAAATTACACACAGTCACTTCATAAACAAAGTTACAGTATCAAAACCCTCACGGGTTCTTACTAAAGCAGGTAAAGAGATCATTACAATATCAAGGTTTATACCAAAGCAACTATATCACTTTCAGAACGACGGGCCAGTACAAAGATGAAAACCTAATGCTTTACACACTATGAGACCAAGGTTGATTCCATAGAGCCACGCAAGGAATAGCCATGAGTCTTATCAACTGGAAGACCCTCTCGGCTAGTTTCCAAACCAAGACCTTCATCGCAGAGGAACCGACTCGTGAATCACTTGCATTCCAAAAGTTAGCATTTGATAGTGGTGAAAACGTTTTGTAAAGAAAGAAAAATAGTTTCAGAAGTACATAGGTGCTTACTCTTTCAGCGTTGGCGACTCTGTGAACTGTAAAAACTCCATCGACAATCAAAGCCTTCTGAAACGAAATGTTAAAGTGTCGAGGGCCAAGCTTGATGTCTCCATCATCTCTGTTCATTGTGAAAGTAGTGCAGAGTATAGCACTTGGGAGCCGAAGAACAATTTGGAAAGAACAACGAACACTATACCAAAACCCCATCGAAGTGACTGGCTCGTTCTTCAAAGTGCATTGAAAACCCTTAGGGTTTCACATCACACTTGTTGCTGACAGCTGGAGGAAGTATCAAAATCAATTGGGCTATCTTAAAAACAAATCCTTATCATGTCCTTACATAGTATAAAGTCGATATTAAATTTAAGGTTGATTGTCAAGCCATCGCATCGAAATCAAACCCAAATTCTTTTGCATAACTTACCACGGTGGAGAATAGAGTAATGTTATAGTTTTTGATACAATGTATTTATTGTATTTTTAACCTGCAATGATGAGGTTTGGCTTTTAGTATATACTTAGGTTAGAACCTTTGTTTCGTTAAAAATAGATCCTTATAGTATGGCATATGAACATTAAAAATAGGTTAAGGCTTAGATCCTTGTCCAACACCTAAAGTTTACCTTTTTGTCACCTCTGGCGTTATAGTTTAAAACTATTTTCTTTACCTGTGATGTCGGGGTGACCTCACCCTACCTGCATGTAATGTCCCGGTTTTGACCCCGTTACATTAGATGTATATGATGTATAAATTGTAAATGATCAGGGTGTGGAGCTAAAGGCCAAGGCCCCACCATTGATCGGTTATGTTATGTTTTGGATTTGAATGGTCGTCGATGGTATATCGGGGCATGCGACATATATTATGTTGGTCATCATGTAAATATGTATATATAATTAATTAGATGAACCCGACCAGCTACGATCGCGGCAACTAAAATGAGAAAGGGGCATGATTTTCATAAGGATAAGGGTGGGGGGAAAATGTCAAACTTTGGCCAATAGGGTGAAAATCCATGTGTCTTCTTACCTTGTTTTATTCCAACCACTTTCATTAAGAAAGGCTGCTGGTGGTTGAGGCAGTTATGATCTTTGGGAGTGGGGTGGCAGGACTGTCAGTCCTCACCCACATGCACACTCCACCCACTGTTGACTTCACTATGGCAGGAAAAGCCTTCATGCACTCTCCAATTCGCGACCTCACGATTTTGCTGTTCATCTCCACGCATGAACCATCTTCTGTTTGTTGGTCTCACGCACAGGTATTTTCCTAGTTTTTCCAACTGATGCAGCGAGCTGAGAGCCGTGCTCTTTTATCCACGATTTACTGTGCTGCTGTGGTTCTCTCACGCACAGTGTGTTTCGTTGTGGTTTCTTATGTCTTGGGACGGAGTCATTCATCCTCACGCACAAGCAATTGCTCGTTGGTCTCACACATAGCAAATGGAGAGCCGTTTTGCCACTATCACCCACGATTTCCTGTAGGGAGTCATTTCACGCTTAAGAACTGTGTGGCGGCCTGTGCAATTCCTTTTCTGCTTGTTTCCTTGCCCTAGACAGACTGCTGATTTTCCCCCTGTTGGAATTGTGTTTGCTGTTGTGTTTGGGAACTGTTGTAAATTCGTTGGAGAGTCATTTTGGCCACGATAGGGCCAAGAATGACTCAGGAATTGTTTCCTTGTTTAAGCTGTGACAGTTGAATTAATTGCCTGAGTGCAATGGTTGGTCTTCAGACTGTGTTGGGAGCAGGGATGGGGGCTTGGTTTGCTTGATAAACTTGGTGGCTAGAAACCACACAGACAGAGCTAGAGGGCTGGCCTTCTTCTCCATCACCCCTGAATAGCACTGGAAGGGAATGCAGGGCCTGAGGGACTGTTTAGCAGAGAAGGGACTGATTCCTTGTGTTGGGTGTGTTTGGGTGTCTTAGAGGTCAGGCTAGTTCTGGTGTAGGTGTTCTTAGCTCTGTAATGGGCTCACCAGCTTAGCATTTAGCCTTTCCCAACTCCTTGATGGCCTGAAAAACCCAACTTTGTTGGCTTGGCTGTGTGTTTTGTATATCCTTGGCTATGTGTAAGCCTGCTAGTTCCCTTATTCCTTGGAGAATCATGCCCAGCTCGGGGGTGGCAGCACTGCTGAGAGATTAAGGAGCACGCTGGCCTATGGTTGGGTGGAACGTTGCAGTGACGTAGCTGGTTGCGGAGTAAAGTTTTCATAAGATAAGTAATCTTGCCCATTTTTACTTCTGCAACCATATTTTCTGTCAATGATATGAAAATGATGAACATGTTAAAAGGAATGCTTGTGTGAATGCATGTTGATTCCGCTGTGCAAGATAAATAATTATAGCTGTGTATGATAAGCAATTGCGTTTATGCATGTTATACTGCAATGCATTTTCTTTCAGCATTATGTTTCTGCAAATTTTATGCCTGTACATGTTCATGGGGCTCTCAGCCTGGGTGGTTTAAGCCACGGGTCGCGTCCTCTTCGCCGGTCGGAGGCACGGGGACGTGACACTGCACATGAGTAAATTGAAAATTCATGCATTAGTCATAACGACTAAGTAAGACCATGAGTTATCCCTTGTGCAGCTCGAGAGTAAAATCAAATAAAAGGCAACAAAAAACTATTTTACGACAACACGTTCAACAGAGTCCATTAAGATAGATTTTTATCTCACAAAGTAATGCCATGTCGACAGATCACAAAATATAGCAAGCTAATAATATCACAAATACATGACTCTTACAACTAGTTAAATGAATTATGATTTATAACATCTAAGTTAATTGCAATAAATAATTTTTTTATTTATTTATGAATTTTTAGGGATGTTAAATGTGGTATCAGAGCATGTTCCAAACACTAGGCCTGATTGGATCACTCACATATAAGTAAGAAAACCAATATACTAATTTTATTTGCATTTATTTCTGTACAGAAATATAAAATCTATTTTGCAGGAAAATGGAAGGTGCTAAAACATCTGGTGAAAATGGTTCTCAACACAACAACCCTGGTAACTTTTATGTAGATATGAACAATCCAGAGTTACTACAGACAGTTAAGGAGTTAAAAGAGGAACTGCAAACTGTAAAAATAGAAAATGAAATAATTATGGACATGAATCAAATGCTACTAGACAATATGCATAACAGAGGAAAAGATAAGTAAAATGTTTATGAAACTGATTCTGAAACAACGTCTTACAAACATAAAGGAAAGAAAGCAAAATATTCTGATAGTGAATCTTCTTCAGATGTTAATGCAAGGTCACATAAGGGGAGATATAAATACATAAGTGACAGTAGTGAAAGTGACCATACACCTAGGATAAGGAAGTATAAACCCTACGAAGAAAATTCTGGGGAATTCAAAAAAATAAAGCCTCCCATGTTTAACGGGGAAGTAGAGAAAGGTGAAGAAGTAGAAGCTTGGATGCTAGGAATGAAGAAATATTTCTAAATTTACAACTATTATGACAGACTAAAGGCCAGGATGGCTATTCAGAATTTGACCGGAAAAGCTGATATCTGGTGGCAAGATATAAAAGGGTAAAAAATATTAAAGAGAAGTACTTAAACTAGAGAGTTTTTTAGAAGTATTTTAAAAGGAAGTTTTAATCTGAACAATACTACGGGGAAAGAGCTAAGGACTTCTATGAATTAAAATTGGGTTCCATGTCCATGAAAGAGTTAAGAAACAAGTTTCTAAGCCTGTTAAGATATGTACTTTACATAATAGATGAAAAGCCTAAAACAACGATTTTTAAGCTGTCTTCCTACTAGCTTCAAAGATAGGATTGAGTTTGATAATCCAAAAAATTTGGAGGAAGCTATGAGAAAGACTGATTTCTGTTATGAACAGAGTAAAAAAATGGAAAGTTTACCTAACTGGAACATTAAAAAGACAAGTCATTTTGACCAGAAGAGAAGAGGGTTTAAGTCAAATAAGAGTTTTGGGAGTAAATCTCAGAATTTCTCCAAGAATAGCTATCGAAGAATCGATTTTAAGAATAAGGTACCCCAGATTACTACAGCACCAAAAGGCAGGGATATGCCTAACAACTTTGTTAAAAATAATGAACAAAGAGAACCTGTCAAATGTTGGGAATGTCAAGGACCACATTACACCAAGTACTATCCGAACAGGAAGGGAAACTTTAGCAACATACACATTATCCAGGAAGAGGAAACAGTTGGAGATGTGGCAAATGAGATTCCCAAGATAAATGCAGCTTTAGAGAACAGACAAGTGGACCATCATTCTTCCATGGTGGGAGTGCAAGGCATGATAAAAAAATCATAATGTTTCCATCTTAATTGATCCAGGTGCTAGTTTAAGTTATATATCTCCCAACATAATGGAAAAATGTAGTTTATCTTTAAAAAAGTTTGAAAAATCCTGGCTGATTCAGTTAGCTACATGCACTAAAAGAAAAGTGGTCAATTATGTTGAATATTGTAATTTGCTTATGAGTCAGTTTGAAACTTAGGTCAAGTTAAATGTGTTACCATTAGGATCTTATGATGTCTTAATAGGAATGGATTGGCTTGAAAGACACCAAGTGATTTAAACTATTTTCAAAAAACTTTTGCTTGTTTGAATAATGAAGGAGAAAGAATTACTGTCATAGGAATACCTAGAAAAATATCTGTTAGACAAATTTCAGCCTTTCAGATGAAAAAGGTTGTAAGAAAAGGTTGTAAATTCTTTGTTGTACACATATTAAATAATGAACAAATCGGTAAAGAAGATAAACTAGGATTTGAGGATATTTCAATCTTGCAAGATTTTGCGAATGTATTCCCGGAAGAAATTCCAGGATGACCTCCTAAGCAAGATCTGGATTTTACAATCGAGTTAGTACCCGGAGAGGTACCTAATTCGAAAGCTCCCTATCGAATGAGCATCTTGGAGCTGGATGAATTAAAATTACAATTACAAGAATTAATAGACAAACATTATGTAAGTCCAAGTGTATCCCCTTGGGGAGCACCGGTCCTTTTTGTTAAAAATAAAGATGATACTTTACGACTACGTATAGACTACCGTCAACTTAATAAAATGATAATTAAAAATAGGTATCCTCTGCCCCGCATTGATGATATGTTTGATCAAATACGCGGAGCGACGATATTCTCAAAGATCAACTTAAGATCTGTGTATCACCAAGTCAGGATTAAAGATGAAGACATCTTTAAAATTGCTTTCAGGACAAGATACGGGCAATGCGAGTTTGTGGTTATTCCCTTCGGGCTAACTAACGCTCCAGCACCTTTCGTGTGCTTAATGAATTGTGTCCTAAGTAAATACTTAGACAAATTTGTAGTCGTCTTTATAGACGACATATTAATTTATTCTAAGACAAAAGAAGAACACGATGAAAACCTAAATATGGTACTATAGGTGTTAAGAGAACATCAACTATATGCTCAGTTTAAAAAATGTGAATTTTATAAAGATAAGATACAATATCTGGGGCACGTAATATTCGAAGAAGGGATATCGATGGACCTGGATAAAATAAAAGCTATAATTGATTGGCCTGTTCCTTAGGATGTAACTAATGTACGATCCTTTATGAGAATAACAGGTTATTACAGAAAATTTATTAAAGGGTTTTCGAAAATTGCAAATCCTATAACCTCATTACAGAAAAAAGGTAAGAAATTTGTTTGGGATCAGAAATGCGAAGACAGTTTTAATAAAATAAAAGGATTATTAGCCACTGCACCCATTCTCAAAATAGCGGACCCAAACAAAGACTTTGTCGTATGCACTGATGCATGCAATAAAGGCTTGGGCAGAGTACTGACACAAGAAGGTCATGCAATTGCGTATGAATCAAGGAAGTTGAAAACTCAAGAAAAGAAATACACAACTTATGACTAAGAGTTGGTTGTCATAATCCATGCTTTAAAAATGTGGTGCCATCGCTTAATAGGTAAAAGATTTCTACTAATGTCCGATAACATAAGCCTAAAATATCTGTATGATCAGCAAACCTAAACACAAGGCAAGCTAGATGGCTAGATTTCCTTAGCAAGTATGATTTAGAAATCAAACACATTAAAGGGAAAGAAAATAAAGTGGTTGATGCCTTAAGTAGAAATGCAGTAACAAGTTTTGTAACTACCGTTAGCAGTTATAAAACCGATTTAGAAGATAAATTGGAAGAAGGAATAAAAAGGGATCTAGAATACCTGAATTTAAAAGAAAAGGTAACTCAGAATGTATCTGAAAATATAATTACAGATTACAGTTTTAATGAAAGATGTATAATACCGTATAAAACAGAATTTATGTACCAAATATACCAGAAGTTAAACTATTGATTTTGAATGAAATACACAAAAGTCCTTTTACTGGACATCCAGGGTATCAAAAGATGATAACCATGTTGAGAAAAGAGTACTTTTGGCCTAATATGAAAAAAAAAAGTTTTTGAATTTTTAGCTAGGTATATAGAATGTCAGCAAGTTAAAGCTAAACATCAACACCCAGTAGGTCTCTTACAACCATTACCAATTTCAAATTGGAAATGGGAAGTCATCCGTCTTGATTTTGTAACTGGCTTACCTAAAAACCAGAAATAGAATGATTCAATAATGGTAGTTGTGGATAAGCTAAGTAAAGCATCACACTTTATACCTATTAAAACAACTTATAAAGCCGCTAACATTGCTGACATCTTCATGAAATAAATCTTCTTCTTACATGGAATTCCAAAGGTAATAATTTCTGATCGAGATCCAAAATTTAATGGTAATTTTTGGAAATATTTATTCAAAGGGATAGATACTAAATTAAAATTCAGTACTGCTTATTATCCGCAAACGGAGGGACAAACAGAAAGAGTTAATCAAATACTAGAAGATATGTTACGAATGTATGTTAAAGACTATCCCAAGAAGTGGGAAGACTACTTGCACTTAGTTTAACTTGCTTATAATAACCATTATCAAGCTTCAACAAAGCTTATTCCTTTTGAAATATTATATGATAGAAAATGTAACACTCCTATTAAATGGAGTAATCGAGTTGACCGTTTGATACTAGGACCCGATTTGTTAGAATAAATGGAACTAATAGTGAAACATGCACAAGGCAACTTGAAAACTGCTCAGGACAGAAAAAAGAGTCATGTCGACCTTAAAATAACCCTGATTGAATTCCAAGTAGGTGAGCATGTGTTTTTTAAGGTGAAACCCAGAAAGAGCTCCTTTAAACTAGGGATTTGTGCTAAATTAGCACCCAGGTATTGCAAACCGTTCGAAATATTGTCAAACGTGGGGCCAGTGGGATACAGTTAGACTTGCCACCTAATCTTAAAACACATAACGTTTTCCATGTTTCTATTTTGAAAACGTATATACATGATGTTACTCATGTGATTGACTAGAATGTGATTTAGGTAGAACCAGAAGGAGATTTTCTGGTGGAACCGGATTGTATTCTCGACAGGAGGGAAATTTTTCTCTAGAATCGCACCATTGGACAAGTAAAGGTGCAGCGGAAACACCTTAGTACAAATGAAGCGACCTGGGAATTGGAGAGTGATATGTGGGTGGCATATCCAACTCTATTACAAGAAGAATCAACATAACTTAAGCAACAACGATGACGATGTTGAGCTTAAAGGGGGTGTTTGTAAGATACCCAGAACTAAAAAAATAAATATTTATTATTTATTTCAGTAAAAACATTATGTTAATTTTTATTGTAAAGTTTTATGACCAAGTGGGTCAAGGATGACTGTAATTGAAGAATTATTTATTTTAATAATTAATAAAAGGAGACACCTATCCAGGGGAGACTGGTAAATGAGTGTTCATTGACCCACTAGGAGGAAGGAGCAACTATAGAAGGATGGTTGACAAGTGGCAGCACTAGCATTTCACTTTGTAGTTGTTGCAGGAGCATAATCCATAAAAAAATGGTCATGTTCCCTGAGAGGGGGAACTGAGTTGGTGGCTCATTTAATTCCAAAAATGACCCAAAAACCTAGGTAATCTTATATAAACCATCAAATTGAGCAAGAGGCTCGCTAATCATTCTGATTTTCTGAGAGAATGAACCTTGGGACTACTGCAAACTGAGAAGTAAGGCACACAAGGAATTTGATGAGGGGATATCTAAAGGGATTTGTTGAATTAACTGTGCTACTGAGTGCTAAGTTGCATATTTTATTGTGTGGCAGAGATCTTCGTTCTAGTGGTTCAGTGAACAGGATCGGGGGTACTAAGAAAGTAACTTGGGATGCTTCAGGATAAGGTTGGGTGGAAGAGTCTCCCATGGGTGTTTTTCCACTTTCTGCATTCTATCAAAGGTTCAATTGCAATTTAATTTCTGAATCTGTACTTTCATTTTGAAGTATGCTCAAGAACTGTATTTAGGATGTTTTATAATCTCTTTATTTGGGAGTTGTTAGGAACTATAGTTATTGGTATTCAATTTAATGGATAGATATACTGGTTTAGTATTCTCTATAAAAGTATTTCATAATCTAAAGAATGTTTCTTTTGTATCAGTTTTAGATTGTTTCTACAAGTATTACAAATTATTACATTGTTAGTAATAAGAACACACTTCTGTAGACTAAGCTTAAAGCAACTAAATTTTGTAACACAGTAAGGACTTGTAAAGGTCTCATCGTAAACAAACACAAAGACCTACTGTAAGTATAGTATTTCATTTATAAGGATCTATATATATATATGTTTACTTAAGAACAGAACCCTGCTTATAACACTGCAAGCTATTTAGGGTTAAAACCTAAAATAAGATTACCGATTTAAACATAACCTGGAACTTATCTAATGTTCAGATCTAAGTTTCCTCCTTAATACTTTGTTTACAATAATATTTCCACGATAAGTGTCCCATCTCTTTAAAACAAACTCTAGAACTAATCTAGATTAACCAGGGTTCTAAATGAACAAAAATAACTAAGCTGGTTCACATAAGGGCATCTTAAGCACAATTTCTTAATGACTAAATTGTTTAATAACACTAGATCGAGATTATCGTCAGACTGTAGCACTGGTTACAGGCTTTAGGTCAGGCTGGTGTTGTTTCGACAGTATTTTGCTTGCAGAAGGAAGTTACAGACAACCTTATGGCTTCATTATTTTCAAAATAGCAGGGTTAACTAAACAAATATTTAAATTCTTTTCAATAGTAATGGAAGTTTATCTACAGTCTAGTGGTCTATTAACATTACAATAACAAAGTTAAATACTCAAGGTAAAAGCCCTCGCGAGACCTCACCAAAATTATTATTAGAGGTATTTTTAAATCGTAGTTTTATTAACAGAGGCCTTACAACCCTTATCTCAAAGCCTACTTGGAAAGGAAAATACTCCACGACCGAATCCCTTCGGTAAATAGGCTAACTACAAATAACTATAAACAGTAAAATAACCATAGATGCTTTTAAAATTCAAGCTCTTCTACAAGTACATTACGGCTGTTAGCACTCAGAATGTACCTAGGTTGCAAAGGTAAATCCCAAAGGTAACAGCAAGAACCACTTTTAGAAAGAAGTTGGCTTTTCTTTCTAGCGAGGGATCTCTCAAATACAGATTTAACAAGGCCAGATATAAATCAACACTCAAAGATTGTATAGATGGTTGAAACAATACACATAACCATTGGGCAATGGAGTCACATACAGATAAAAATATCACAAATCATATGCGCAAGGTTTTATCAAAGGCAAGGTAACCATTCAATCACAGTCATTCATTTAGTTCATGTGGAACAGAAGAAATAATGAACAGTCCATTAATACAAAGCACCATGAGATGAGTTCTATATTAACTTTAGTAGAAATATTTGTAAAATATCTGAAACGGTGACCAGAACATAACCAGTATGAATTCTAACCATTCAACACTATGTTTTAGATATGAAGAAAACAAAATGGAGTTTAACACTGGAAAAAACAATCACAATGGAGGAGCAACACAGACTGCAATGTAAATGACACATGAATCTCTGATAACCCCACTCGAACTCAGATTTGTTATTCAAAAATATATGTCTTTAAAAACATACAACAACAAGACGGGTTCCAACCCCCATCACATAAAATAAATGCAATTATATACATAAAATGATTCATCTTCCAAGAAGATTTATAACTGAATAATCTGCTTAATCAAAGTCTTGTACCTATATTCCTAACTCCTAGGAATAAACTACTAGCTTCGATCCTAACAGATCATTAAATTAAAATCAACTCGGTAACAAGGCCCGTCCAAGCAGCTCCTCAACGCGCAACACCTGTCTTCATGAATGAAGGATATACTTCGTTTTCCGAATCTTTCTATGGCTCTCCATTGCTCCGCGCTTGGAATATCATATTCAATCATCTCCCGAATGGACACCTCCAGCTCCATGTAGGCTTCATAAGACACCTTAGGCAACCCTCCCATGATGATCAGGAATTTCTGTAATATCTCAAAATCCTCTGTCAGCTTATCCACGATGACTTTCCCTGTCAGCCCCTTTTCCAAATCGTCAAACTTAGAATGGTCCATACGACTTTGTACCAACAGGCTGTGATAATGCTCTTGAGAAAACATTCGTCCCTCCTCGTCCCAAAAGTAAGGAAGGTCATCTTCAAATAGTTCTTTGAAAGGCTTTTTGAAGTCATTAACCTGTGAGACCATTTCATGAGCTTTGTCCTGTACTGTCTTCATTAGATGGTGTTTATGAATAAACTTTTTGGCCCACAGTACCATTGCTACTATGTCCTTTACTCCTATATCATGCAATTTTTGGTAAGTCAATGAATTTAAGAAATTTAGCGCGTTCTGAGTTGTGCCAAGGGGTTTCCTCTCCATAGTTTCATTTACTAACTTCAGTCTTTGATTGGCCAGATTGATCAATATGCTTTGATCATCAATGAAGTTTAAATAATGCCTGAACTTAGTAATTTCTACGGATAATGTATCCCAAATTATGTGCTTTGCTCCCTGGAGAGGACCTTTTCCTGTGTTTCTTTCTTTCAATTCATTAAATTTCTTTTGGAGCCCACTTTTATCTTGCAATATCCTATTCTTATTTTCAGTCACTTTGGCTAGCTTGGATTTGACTTTTTCATTTTCCACCTTTAATTCTCTTATTTCTTCATCTTTCAGGCTGACCTAGGACATGGGCACTAGTAAGTCATCTGCAGAAAAATCATTTAATGGTTTTTCAATATTCACAATAGACAGGTCTTCATTAGTGGGAGTTTGGCTCATTAATTCCTCCATGATCTCTTTTTCATCGTTTTGGTCCTTTTTCAGCAGGGAGATTTGTGCTATTAGCTCATTCCGCTCCGTTTCTCATTTGTCTCTTTCTTCTTGCAATTTCACGGCCTTACCTTTATACTCCATCATGTCTTGATGAATCTTGTCCTTCTCCTCTTGTAATGCTAATAATTTGGATGATTGAACATGTTCTGTACTTGGGATCTTCAATCTTTTCTTCAAAACCTGGAGGGCGTTGTCCTTTTCTTCTAGAAGTCTTTTGATTGCCTGGGTGTTACCTCTTTCATTCCCTGAGCTTATGATGTCTGCTTGCAACTTTTTAATTTGAATGGCATTAGCCTTGTTTTCAACCTTCTCATGTTTTAACTAAACTTCCAACTTGTCTACCAAAATTTGCAACTTATTAACTCTCATCATAGCATGCAATAAATCTGAATAAATAATGTCTCCCGTTTGCTTATGTAACTGTATTTTGTTTGGTACACTAATCTTGTCTAATCTTACTTCCATTTCTGACATCTTCTTATCACTTACCATGGCCAATTTAAAAGTATTTCTTTCTATGTCCCTGGTATAAATCAAGGAAGTTTTTGGATTATTTAAACTCCTCACCCGCGGGAGTAGATTCCTTGTCTCTTCTAGGGACTACTTTTGTTTCTCCACATAACTAGTCATGAGCTCCTCTTTGGACTTGAAAAATGGGCTTGATTCTGAATTATCTACACTATCAAAAGAAAATTCACTCACCTGTACAGATTTTGTAGGAACCAAAGCAATTCTTTTTAAATCATCTAAAATAACTTCACTCAAAACTTTATCATCTTGAAACAGTTTGGCCTTTTTATGTGAATCATCCTCATCCACTTCCATGCTTTCAACTTCAGAAAGACTTCTTTTAACCAAAATATTAGGACCATCTGTCACTTGAGATACTGCAACCGGTCTACTGCTTGTATTTTCATTAGATCCTGGAATTTCCATAAAATGAAACAAATTGGCTATCTCGTTCAGACCTTCAACAACTTGGTGGTCAAATGGATTGTTTTTATTCACCTGCTTTCTTAGGGAAATTATATGATGGGGATCATAATTTACCCTTTGCTCCCTTTGAAATTCCATGCTTTCCAACAATTTTTCCATAAACACCAGATCACCTTTATTTTTGAAAATAAAAGAACCAACTTTGAGAGGGAACTTGATATTGGAAGATTTCTTAAAAGCTCCAAAGTGTTCTTCTTCTGCATGCACTCTCTGTCTAATATACTCTAATGCAAAAATCCTGGGAGTAAGAAAAGCAGGTAGCTTATAAGGCTCCCCAGTAAATCCATATATTCTCAAAACAGTGAAATCCTTATACAAAAACCAATCTCCGACACTATCCTCAGGTGAGGACTGCATCATGCTTTTCATCTCTTCTAATACCCAGGGTAACACTTCATCAAACAACATCTTGTATATTTCTGACATGATAGAATTTGCAAATTCAAACATGTTGATTTTCTTGGGCAAATCTGAAGAGAAGATGGTACTTAAAAACTGCAATTCGGTGACATTCGAACATAGTAACATGTTCAGCAAATAAGTTTGAAACTTGAAGAACCTAACTTTTGGAAACTCACTCAATTGAAGATGTATAGCTTCTGCTAAGTACTCGTCTAAACTGAATACATGAACTGACTGAGACTTAGAACTCAACGAACTTATTTTTAATAGAAAGCCCAAGATGACTTCATTTACATGACAATCATCATCTAGACCCAAGACTTGACAGACTAAGGACACAACTAATTGAACTTCATCTCTAAAAATATGAACATGGTATGGCGGGAAAAGACCATCTAGTGACTGAACCTCATTCAAGATGTTGGACAAGAATTTGCAGCGAACACCAGTTCCACAATTTTTGTACACTTCAGGTAGAATGGACTCGTTTACAGGTTCACAACTATCAGGGTAGTTGTCGGGCAAGTTCAGGTTTTCATGGATGACCTTGGCATCAATTTTACACAGTATCCTAGATGTAGACTGACTTACAATAACTCTCTGAGAAGAAGAATAATTAATTGCGCACCACTCTGCAAACTCAGGAAAATGCAGGGTCTGCTCAACAACAAAATGATATAAAAATGATTTACAAGCATTTAGGATATCATTACCCTGCGAATTGTATTGCCATAATCTCTCTTTGCTAACTGATACACTTCCCATAGACAAGAAAGGGTCACATACTCCTCTGTCCCTGTCAACCAGGTATTCTTCTCTATCGTCCAAAATACGACTAAACCCTTGCAAATATTTTCCTTTGTCCATAATTCAGACAACAACGGTAATTCGGTGGATCAATTTTTGGCGTTCGAGACTTACCTGTTACTGTGACCGCATGTATTTGAGATTGACTGTTAGAGGTGGCGAGCATGCAGGTTCTTTTCATTCGCCCGACGCGAATAAAAAATAGTTCTTCAACAAGTCAACTTTACTTATATAGGACCCCACTCCGGAGGCCCCCTTCAACGATTTCTGCCAAACTGCTTTTGCCCGCGGAATGCACCACAATTTGCCGCGTGTATCGTGGTTTCCATTCCGCTACCACCTTTTGTCTCCAACCACTGCGCAACTCCCCGTTCCGGATCCGTCAACAACCATCGATGTATTTTACCTTTATTTTCTAGCCGTCGGATGAGGCTACACGTACCCTATTCCGTCGAGCTTCTCCGTTTGATCAAACGTGCAAGTCTACGAGGCAGATTTCACAATGACCGTAGATTTCATCAAGCCGGATTTGTGATCGTTGATCTTCATATCTCATCGAACACCCATATGTCCTTAACTTTCTCGCATCTTCATAAGGCAGACACATTATAAGCTGTCGATATTCATTTCCTTGCTTTACACCATTGGATTATGTGGTAATTCATCGCTTACTCGCCCTTTGTCATACTTTTATACCATAATATTTAACCAAAGTTTTTCAAGCAACCATTATTTCCTCTTTACCATGGTCTCTTCGACCCTCTGCTAGGTAGAGGTGTTAACAACTGGCTCCATCTGGGAATGATATCCTCCCCGTGAGGTATCAAAGAACTCGTAGACTAGGTGCCTATCTTTAAGCTTTCACAATAACTTCCAGAAAACTTGTCTTTTATTTTTTCGTAGATATATTATATATATTTTTAGAAAGGAATAGCATGCCTCCTGAATCTTAGGGCCTTCACCGTGGGCTTCAAACACATTTGGCTTACCATCCATGTTGACTTTGTAAAGAAAAATAAATATTTACAGGCTATAATACAAGTTTTACCCTCCTCCTTAGGACAGGTAATGTTTTAGATGCCTTCCATTGACAGGGTTACTATCCAGAGGAACCCCGTTCGGATATTCTAGCAGAAATGCGTTTTGTCCTCTGTATCCAACAACAACATAAGGACCTACCCACATATGATCAAATTTCCCATGTTTGTCTTCTTTAGGAGCATCCCACTTCAAGACCAAATCATCAATCTGAAACTGTTCTTCTTTTATTCTTCTGTCAAAAGTATTTTTCATTTTTTCTTGATGTGACTGCACCTTGTCATAAGCTTTATTCCTTCGTTCTTCCAGCTCAATAATCTGATTTATCCTTCTTTGCATGTGATTCGGTTCTTCTTGCTGGTCTTGGAAATATCTCATAACTGGAACACCTAACGACGCTGGAAAAACAACTTCAGTTCCATACACAAGTTGGAACGGAGACATGCCAATTGCCCTTTTGGTACTAATCCTATCAGCCCATAGAGCATACTTGAGCTTGGTGTGCCATGACTTTTTATTATCTTCCAACAACTTCTTGATGATCCTTACTAGGCTTTTATTTGAAGATTCAGCTAACCCATTTCCTTGCGGATAATAGGCAGTTGAATGATTGAGACTTATATGATATTTGTGACAAAAATCAATCATTTTCTTGGATTTAAAAGAAGTTGCATTGTCTGTTACTATTCTTTTGGGGCATCCAAATCGAGCCAATATATTTTCCTCAATAAAATCCATGATTATAGTTTCAGTGGCTCTTTTGGTGGGAATCGCTTCAATCCATTTAGTAAAATAATCCGTGGCTGTCAGAATCCATTTGTGTTGTCCTGATGAATTGGGGTTTATTTCGCCAATAAAATCCAAACCTCACTGTTGGAAAGGAGCTTCTACCGTTATTGGATTTAGAGGAAGAGGAAGTACTTTTCTTTTACCATAAAAAATTTGGCATTGATGACACCTGCTGGTTTCTTTATACACATCTGAAAATAATGTGGGCCAATAATAACCTGCTCTTAGAATTTTATTTGCAGTCACCTTCCAAGAATTATGTCCTCCACAATCTCCCTTATGAAATTCTTTGACTGTATGTTGAGCTTCATTTTCTAAAAGACAGTTTAGTAACACTCCTCCGGGGTCTTTCCAATAAAGATATTGATTTATAATACAAAATTTGGCAGCTTTCAATTTTATGGATCTTGCCCTTGACTTACTCAATCCTTCTGGTGCTTGTAAATTTCGAAGGACGTAAACAATATCAGAATACCATGGAGAAGCCACAAAATCAGCCATTACTTCCACTTATGTATCTAACTGATTAAAACGGTGAGATAGGAAATTAATTTGTAAAGCATCACAATTTGAATTCGCCATCATCTTTGCTAATCCTTATCCCTTAACCAGCTTAGTAGGCTTTATTTCTATGTCGTACTCCAGCAATGTAGCTATCTATTTTGCCCTTCTGCCTTCTAGATTTGGTTGTGTCAAAATTCCTTTCATTGCAGTAGTTGGAACGTGTGCAATTATATGTGAATGTAGAATATATACTCTGAAATCTTTCAATGCTTTGACTAAAGCATATGCTTGTTTCTCCATGATGTCGTATTTTAATTCTGCATCCCTCAACATTTTGCTAAAAAATGCTATGGGTTGTTCCAAATTCTCATCATTCTTCTGCAATAAAACTGCTGCTATAGTATATTCTGAAGCATATGAAAATATTGAGAAATCTTTGGTAAAATATGGACTCACCAATACAGAAGCATCTGATATTTCTTTTTTGATTTCCCAAAAAGACTTTCTAGCTTCTGCATTCCATTTTATCTCATGACCCTTCTTCAACATATTTGAGATATTCATTAAGATTTCAGCAAAGCTTGGCACAAACCTTCTTAAAAAATTCACCTGCCCCAAAAATGATTGTATCTCCTTTTTACTCCTAGGTTCATCTACTTTCAAAATTGCATTCACCCTTTCAGGATCAATTTTTATTCCATCTTTAGATATTATATGGCCCAACAACTTTCCTTCTTCCAATGCAAAATTGGACTTCTTTGGATTCAATGATATACTAGACTTCCTACACTTCATGAAAACTTTCTCTAGATGATGCAGGTGCTCTCTTTCAGATTTTGAATAGACTGTGATGTCATCCATGTAGATTACCCCAAAATTCCCAATTTCCCCCGCAAAAGCAATGTCCATGGCTCGCTGAAAAGTAGCTCCTGCATTCATTAAGCCAAAAGGTATCTTTGCATACATAAAAGTGCCCCAGGGTGTAGTAAATGCGGTCTTTTCCTGATCTTCGGGCAATACTTTTATTTGATTATAACCAGAAAAACCGTCTAACATTGAAATTCTTTCAGCTCCAACCACCTTCTACAATATATGATCCATCTTTGGCAGGGGATAATTGTCCTTCATAGAAACTTTGTTTAAATTCTGAAAATCTATACACAATCTTATTTCTCCATTCTTCTTTCTAATAGGAACCAGGTTTGCAACCCACTTTGAAAATCTTAGAGTTACAATGATCTTGGCATCAAATAACTTCTTAATTTCCTTCTCAATAATATGAAGCAACTTAGGGTTTATCCTTCTGAGTTTTTGCTTGAAAGGTTTCTCCCCAGGTTTTATAGGAATAGTATGTTGTATGATAGATGTATCATACTCCTTAAGGTCTTCATAACTCCAAGAAAATACATCTGTATATTTTTTCATTAATTTCACATATTCTTCTCTTTCTTTTTTAGGCAAATTCTTAGATAATTTTATAATCTTAGGATTCTCTTCAGTGCCAATATTCCTATCTTCAACAGCATTCTCAATAGGCTTTACTTTAGGATTCTTGGCAACATCATTCTGATCAAATTATTTTTCCAAAGGAATCAAACCTCTTGGTATGAAATTATTTTTTAATTGAATAATATCCTTACCTCCTAGGGTTCCCTTTAACTTTTCAGCACCATCCCCTTCTTTCTCAAGTTCTTCATCATCTTGAATACTCTCGCCATTGTCATTTTCGGTGTCAATAGAAGTATTCACAAATTCTCCTGAGAGTTCTAAGAACCTTTTGATCTGCATGTCATCTTCAAATACTTGCCAATATTTAGAGTTATCGGGAATAGACGGTATATTCACAATGTCCACCTGATACTCTTTCTGACCAACAATAGGGGTTTTAAATTTTCCAGTAGCTACTGCCAAAGAATCTGCCACCATATTTTCATGCCTGGAAACCACTTGAATCATGTGCTCTGTGAAAAAGTTACCAATCATATCCCACACTTCATTCTTATAAGCCCTCATCCGAGGATGCCTGGTTTGAAAGCTATCATTTACTTGATTTATCACCAACTCTGAATCTCCTAAGACTTTTATTCTCTACGCTCCCAAATCTTTCAAAGCATGCAACCCCAGTAATAAAGCTTCATATTCTGCTACATTATTGGTGCATTCAAATGTTAATTTATAAGATAAAGCTTTGAAATCTTGAATAGAAGAAATTATATACACACCAGCTCCATCACCTAATTTTGTAGCAGATCTGTCAAAGTACATAGTCCACAAACCTTCCCTTTTTTGTTTTGCCTCCAAATCATCTTGTTCCATCATCTCTTCTTTCTTATTTTCTTCAGACTTCTCCTGCAATGTGGCTTCTAAATCACATGGGACATTATCATTAAAGAGAATAGAAGACCCCAAATCAGTATCAATGGCATATATATGATGAATTTCAGGTTTATCTTGACTGCTCACTACATAAGGAGTCCTTTTTTCACTATACAACCTTCTGCTCCCATCTTGAACAAGAATCGTAGCATATGACATATCCATTTGTAAACTACCTTTCAACTTTGAAGTCCAAGATCTTGACAACAATACCCCAAACTTAGGTGGAATATCTGCTACTACCACATCCATGACTATGGTTTTAGATGGTAATTTGTTCAGAGTCACTACCATATCTTTGATCAAACCAAGGCATTTTACTCTTCTAGAGTCAAAAGAATACAAATCCTTATAGGGTCTTGTCACTTCCAGTCCCAAACTTTCAACTACTGCCTTCGGCATTAAATTATGTGATGCTCCTGAGTCTAGCATAGCATTGTGGACTACCATATCATGCACATTCAAACTCAAATAGAAAGGAGAGACTTCTTCATTTTCTAAATTCTCAACCTTTGACCCAAATGAAATAGTAGGATTATCATCATTCAACTCTAAAATATCAGATTGCGATTCTCCTTGGCCTTTGACCATTTTTGTTATAGTGTCTCTATATTCATTGTTTCTCAACAACTCGTTAAATGGAACATAAATTTTTAACTTTGAAAGCTCATTTTGCAAATTAAATCCAGAACCAACTCTCTCTACATCAATCGGGGCCACTTGCTTCATTCTTTTGTCTCTTTGTAACTCATTTTCAACTTCTTTATTTACAAAATACTCTTTTTGCACTTCTTTTCCCTTTTCTACGTTTAGGGAACTCGTGGAAGGTTGATTTGGATTTGCCTTCCTCTTATTTATGAAAACTTCTCTGTTTCTCAACCTGATTTTCCTCTGCACATCATCCATGGCATGTAAATAACCCCTTTGATACTGCTCTGTCTCCCTTTCAAATTCTTCATTTCCACCTTCCTGTTCAAACATGTTATGTTCTTCTTCGGTAAGATATATCTCTGAATCCAATACTCCAAAAAGATGAATTTCATTTTCAGTAGGGTCCTCTTCATCGGCAACATAATTCTTAGGGAACTGTGGCCGAATTTGTTGTTCCTCTTGATTTCTTCGGTTTCTCATGTCTCTTTGCCTATTTTGTGGAAGAACAGGAGGATTTGGTCTTCTAAAATTAGGGTTCCTGATTTGAGGGTCAGCTTGTTCTCTATTGAACCCCCTATTATCCATAGTTAATCTGTCCATCAACTTTTGCATCGTCTTCAACATCATTTCAAATTTGACATCATTAGTAGAAGAAGAAGCAGAAGGCAAATTCTCTTCCTTTTTCCTCCTATCAATATCTCTATGTTTCATTTTTCCACTTGCCATCATATTTGCTTCCACTTCTAAAGCATCCGTAAACATTGCAGCAAGAGTCGCTGATTTTCTCTCCCTTAATGAAAATGCAAAATCATTATCAAAGGCTCTAGCATAATGTAGTTTAGCAGCGACTGTAGAGGGTTTTATGTCTTTCGGAATAGAATTATAAACCCTCATGAACCTGCTTGAAAATTCATGAACAAATTCGAAACCCCCTTTTTTCAGACTAATATACTGGGACAAGAGCTGTAAAGGATTCTGTTTATCATCCCACCTATCTAGAAATGCATTCTGGAAAGCCTGAAAATTCATTATAGACCCATTTGGAAAATCTTTAAACCATTTCTTTGCCTCACCTGACAAACTTTGGGCAAATAACCTCATTTTGACATCTGCATAATCAACTTCTTCCAAGTCAACGAAATCTTCAAACTTAGCCACATGTTGCTTTGTAGTTATGTCACCTTCTCCATCAAATAAAGAAATTCTTTGGGAATAATTCTGAGGAAGGTCATGCAATAAAGCAGCTAAATGCAAGGGAGCAAATCTGACTGCCATTGGTCTAGGTGGGTTTAAGGGAACTGAAGACTTTTGAGTATTTTGGACAGCAAATGTTTCAACTTTTGTAGTTTGTTGTAAATCTCTCCAGAGGGAATCCGACAAATAAGACTCTAATCTACGAGGATCAAACTTAGTATTCTTAAGATCAGACTCAGATTTAGTTTTCAACAAACTCTTTCCAACATTAACTTCCCATTCTGGATCAATAGGAGAATCTTGAGAAGATGATGCACCAAACAAAGGAAAACCTATCTTTTCTTTATCTTTTCTCTTAAATAACTTTTCCGGATCTTCCAAACTTTTTAAGAATTCGGTATCAGAATTACCTCGTGTGTGTCTTCTCGAAGCCAAAATGACTCCTTAAGTTTTGAAAAAGCTTTACAATGGAATCGCCAGGGAAAATATACAACCTTTTCTACTGATAAAAATTCCTGTTTTCCCACAGAATTCTTTCTTCAAACTCTGTCGTTCTCCCAGGGCAGATATGCACTTTCGGTCCCCGGCAATGGCGCCAATTTGTTAGCACTCAGAATGTACCCAGGTTGCAAAGGTAAATCCCAAAGGTAACAGCAAGAACCACTTTTAGAAAGAAGCTGGATTTTCTTTCCAGAGAGGGATCTCTCAAATACAGATTTAACAAGGCCAGATATAAATCAACACTCAAAGATTGTATAGATGGTTGAAACAATACACATAACCATTGGGCAATGGAGTCACATACACATAAAAATATCACAAATCATATGCGCAAGGTTTTATCAAAGGCAAGGTAACCATTCAATCACAGTCATTCATTTAGTTCATGTGGAACAGAAGAAATAATGAACAGTCCATTAATACAGAGCACCATGAGATGAGTTCTATATTAACTTTAGCAGAAATATTTGTAAAATATCTGAAACGGTGATCAAAGCATAACCGGTATGAATTCTAACCATTCAACACTATGTTTCAGATATGAAGAAAACAAAATGGAGTGTAACACTGAAAAAAACAATCACAATGGAGGAGCAACACAGACTGTAATGTAAATGACATAGGAATCTATGATAACCCCACTCGCACTCAGATTTGTTATTCAAAAATATATGTCTTCAAAAACATTCAACAACAAGATGGGTTCCAACCCCCATCACATAAAATAAATGCAATTATATACATAAAATGATTCATCTTCCAAGAAGATTTATAACTGAATAACCTGCTTAATCAAAGTCTTGTAACTATATTCCTAACTCCTAGAAATAAACTACTAGCTTCGATCCTAACAGATCATTAAATTAAAATCAACTCAGTAACAAGGCCCGTCCAAGCAACTCCTCAGCACGCAACACCTGTCTTCACGAATGAAGGATATACTTCATTTTTCCGAATCTTTCTATGGCTCTCCATTGCTCCGCGCTTGGAATATCATATTCAATCATCTCCCGAATGGACACCTCCAGCTCCATGTAGGCTTCATAAGACACCTTAGGCAACCATCCCCTGATGATCAGGAATTTCTGTAATATCTCAAAATCCTCTGTCAGCTTATCCACGATGACTTTCCCTGTCAGCCCCTTTTCCAAATCGTCAAATTTAGAATGGTCCATACGAATTTGTACCAACAGGCTATGATAATGCTCTTGAGAAAACATTCGTCCCTCCTCGTCCCAAAAGGAAGGAAGGTCATCTTCAAATAGTTCTTTGATAGCATGTTTGAAGTCATTAACCCGTGAGACCATTTCATCAGCTTTGTCCTGTATTGTCTTCATTAGATGGTGTTTATGAATAAAATTTTTGGCCCACAGTACCATTGCTACTCTGTCCTTTACTCCTATATCATGCAATTTTTGGTAAGTCAATGAATTTAAGAAATTTAGCACGTTCGGAGCTGTGCCAAGGGGTTTCCTCTCCATAGTTTCATTGACTAACTTCAGTCTTTGATTGGCCATATTGATCAATATGCTTTGATCATCAATGAAGTTTAAATAATGCCTGAACTTAGTAATTTCTACGGATAATGTATCCCAAATTATGTGATTTGCTCCCTGGAGAGGACCTTTTCCTCTGTTTCTTTCTTTCAATTCATTAAATTTTTTTTGTAGCTCACTTTTATCTTGCAATATCCTATTCTTATTTTCAGTCACTTTGGCTAGCTTGGATTTGACTTTTTTATTTTCCACCTTTAATTCTCTTATTTCTTCATCTTTCAGGCTGAACTGGGACATGGGCACTAGTAAGTCATCTGCAGAAAAAACATTTAATGGTTTTTCAATATTCACAATAGACAGGTCTTCATCAGTGGGAGTTTGGCTCATTAATTCCTCCATGATCTCTTTTTCATCGTTTTGGTCCTTTTTCAGCAGGGAGATTTGTGCTATTAGCTCATTCCGCTCTGTTTCCCATTTGTCTCTTTCTTCTTGCAATTTCACGGCCTTACCTTTATACTCCATCATGTCTTGATGAATCCTGTCCTTCTCCTCTTGTAATGCTAATAATTCGGATGATTGAACATGTTCTGTACTTGGGATCTTCAACCTTTTCTTCAAAACCTGGAGGGCGTTGTCCTTTTCTTCTAGAAGTCTTTTGATTGCCTGGGTGTTACCTCTTTCATTCCCTGAGCTTATGATGTCTGCTTGCAACTTTTTAATTTGAATGGCATTAGCCTTGTTTTCAACCTTCTCATGTTTTAACTAAACTTCCAACTTGTCTACCAAAATTTGCAACTTATTAACTCTCATCATAGCATGCAATAAATTTGAATAAATAATGTCTCCCGTTTGCTTATGTAATTGTATTTTGTCTGGTACACTAATCTTGTCTAATCTTACTTCCATTTCTGACATCTTCTTATCACTTACCATGGACAATTTAAAAGTATTTCTTTCTATGTCTCTGGTAGAAATCAAGGAAGTTTTTGGATTATTTAAACTCCTCACCCGCGGGAGTAGATTCCTTGTCTCTTCTAGGGACTACTTTTGTTTCTCCACATAACTAGTCATGAGCTCCTCTTTGGACTTGAAAACTGGGATTGATTCTGAATTATCTACACTTTCAAAAGAAAATTCACTCACATGTACAGATTTTGTAGGAACCAAAGCAATTCTTTTTAAATCATCTAAAATAACTTCACTCAAAACTTTATCATCTTGAAACAATTTGGCCTTTTTATGTGAATCATCCTCATCCACTTCCATGCTTTCAACTTCAGAAATACTTCTTTTAACCAAAATATTAGGACCATTTGTCACTTGAGATACTGCAACCGGTCTACTGCTTGTATTTTCATTAGATCTTGGAATTTCCATAAAATGAAACAAATTGGTTGTCTCGTTAAAACCTTCAACAACTTGGTGGTCAAATGGCTTGTTTTTATTCACCTACTTTCTCAGGGAAATTATATGATGGGGATCATAATTTACCCTTTGCTCCCTTTGAAATTCCATGCTTTCCAACAATTTTTCTATAAACACTAGAGCACCTTTATTTTTCAAAATAAAAGAACCAACTTTGAGAGGGAACTTGATATTGGAAGATTTCTTAAAAGCTCCAAAGTGTTCTTCTTCTGCATGCACTCTCTGTCTCATATACTCTAATGAAAAAATCCTGGGATTAAGAAAAGAAGGTAGCTTATAAGGCTCCCCAGTAAATCCATATATTCTCAAAACAGTGAAATCCTTATACAAAAACCAATCTCCGACCATATCCTCAGGTGAGGACTGCATGATGCTTTTCATCTCTTCTAATACCCGAGGTAACATTTCATCAAACAACATCTTGTATATTTCTAACATGATAGAATTTGCAAATTCAAACATGTTGATTTGCTTGGGCAAATCTGAAGAGAAGATGGTACTTAAAAACTGCAATTCGGTGACATTCAAACATAGTAACATGTTCAACAAATAAGTTTGAAACTTGAAGAACCTGACTTTTGGAAACTCACTCAATTGAAGATGTATAGCTTCTGCTAAGTACTCGTCTAAACTGAATACATGAATTGACTGAGACTCAGAACTCAACAAACTTATTTTTAATAGAAAGCCCAAGATGACTTCATTTACATGACAATCATCATCGAGACCCAAGACTTGACAGACTAAGGACACAACTAATTGAACTTCATCTCTGAAAATATGAACATGGTATGGCGGGAAAAGACCATCTAGTGACTGACCCTCGTTCAAGATGTTGGATAAGAATTTGCAGCGAACCTTAGTTCCACAATTTTTGTACACTTCAGCTAGAATGGACTCGTTTACAGGTTCACGACTCTCAGGGTAGTTGTCGGGCAAGTTTAGGTTTTCACGGATGACCTTGGCATCAATTTTACACAGTATCCTAGACGTATACTGAGTTACAATAACTCTTTGAGAAGAAGAATAATTAACTGCGCACCACTCTGCAAACTCGGGAAAATGCAGGGTTTGCTAAACAACAAAATGATATAAAAACGATTTACAAGCATTTAGGATATCATTACCATGCGAATTGTATTGCCATAATCTCTCTTTGCTAACTGATACACTTCCCACAGACAAGAAAGGGTCACATACTCCTCTATCCCTGTCAACCAAGTATTCTTCTCTATCGTCCAAAATACGACTAAACCCTTGCAAATCTTTTCCTTTGTCCATAATTCAGACAATAACGGTAATTCGGTGGATGAATTTCGGGCGTTCGGGACTTACCTGTTACTGTGAGTGCATGTATTCAAGATTGACTGTTAGAGGGTGGCGAGCACGCAGGTCCTTTTCTTTCGTCCGGCGCGAATAAAAAATAGTTCTTCAACAAGTCAACTTTACTTATATAGGACCCCATTCTGGAGGCCCCCTTCAATGGTTTCCGCCAAACTGCTTTTGCCCGCGGAATGCACCACAATCTGCCGCGTGTACCGTGGTTTCCATTCTGCTACCACCTTTTGTCTCCAACCACCGCGCAACTCCCCGCTCCGGATCCGTCAACGACCGTCGATGTATTTTACCTTTATTTTCTAGCCGTCGGATGAGGCTACACATACCCTATTCTGCCGAGATTCTCTGTTTTATCAAACGTGCAATTCTATGAGGCGGAGTTCGCAATTACCGTAGATTTCATCAAGCCGTATCTGTGACCGTTGATCTTCATATCTCATCGAACACCCATATGCCCTTAACTTTCTCGCATCTTCATAAGGCGGACACATTATAAGCCGTCGATCTTCATTTCCTCGCTTTACACCGTTGGATTATGTGGCAATTCATCGCTTACTCGCCCTTTGTCATACTTTTATACCATAATATTTAACCAAAGTTTTTCAAGCAACCATTATTTCCTCTTTACCATGGTCTCTTCGACCCTCTGCTAGGTAGAGGTGTTAACAACGGCTTCACCATGAGATTAGTAATATGACTGGTAAACCAATTGGAGGACTTATTAAACAAAATATAATACATATTAAAACACAATGCCCATTTCATTAAATAACGCAATGAGTTCACATGGGAACCCTAACGACATCGTTACATATCATATCCATTATTTTATCAACAAACAGTAAAGAAATACGACGATGGCTTCTTAGCCTCAAAACAAAAATTAACAGTAAGGCTACACGATCTTATCGTTTTACAACAAACTTAAACAGGGGAAGAAAACAACGAATTAAGAAAATGTTTAAAACAGTTGCTATAAAAACCATAGTTCAACCTTGATTTTGATCACAGATAGCATTGACAGGATTTTACAACAATGTATCTATTACATTATCAAACTAATAAATCTTCAAAGTAAGGTTCACAACCACATCTTGAGAATTGTAAATTAAACTACAACTTGAAGCCCTCTCAGGGTCAGACTAATTGAAAGTCTGTACAAATTAAATACCTTTGACAAAATTGAAATAGAAGAAATTTTAACACTATAGCTCTCAAAGGAACATCACATAGTCACAAGACTCCATAGGAAAGGATTCTTTTACATTCTGAAATTACACACAACCACTTCGTAAAAAAAGTCACAGTCTCAAAACCCTCACGGGTTCTTACTGAAGTAAGTAAAGAGATCATTACAATATCAAGGTTTATACCAAAGCAACTATATCACTTTCACAACGATGGGCTGATACAAATATGAAAACCTAATTATTTACACACTATGAGACCAAGGTTGATTCCATAGAGCCACACAAGGAATAGCCATGAGTCTTACCGGCTGGAAGACCCTCTCGGCCCGTTTCCAAACCAATACCTTCGTCGTAGAGGAACCGACCCGTGAATCACCTGCATTCCAAAAGTTAGCATTTGATAGTGGTGAAAACGTTTTGTAAAGATAGAAAAATAGTTTTAGAAGTAAAGAGGAGCTTACTCTTTCAGCGTTGGCGACTCTGTGAACTGTAAAAACTCCATCGACAATCCAAGCCTTCTGAAACGAAATGTTAAAGTGTCGAGCCAAGGATGATGGCTCCATCATCTCTGTTCACTATGAAATTAGTGTAGAGTAGAGAACTTAGGAGCCAAATAACAATTTGGAAAGAACAACGAACACTATACCAAAACCCCATCGAAGTGATTGGCTCATTCTTCAAAGTGCATTGAAAACCCTTAGGGTTTCACATCACACTTGTTGCTGACAGCTGGAGGACGTATTGAAATCACATGGCTTGTCTTAAAAACAAATCCTTATCATGTCCTTAAATAGTAAAGTCGATATCAAATTTAAGGCTGAATGTCAATCCATCGCATCGAAATCAAACCCAAATTCTTTTGCATAACTTACCACGGTGGAGAATAGAGTAATGTTATAGTTTTTGACACAATGTATTTATTGTATTTTCAACCCATAATGATAAGGTTTGGATTTTAGTATATACTTAGTTAGAACCCTTGTTTTGTTAAAAATAGATGCTTATAGTATGGCATATGAACATTAAAACTAGGTTAAGGCTTAGTTCCTTGTCCAACACCTAAAGTTTACCTTTTTGTCACCTGTGGTGTTATAGTTTAAAACTGTTTTCTTTACCTGTGATGTCTGGATGACCTCACCCACCTACACATGAGTAAAACGGAAATTCATGCATTAGTTATAACAACTGAGTAAGACTATAAGATATACCTTGTGCAACTCAAGAGTAAAATCAAACAGAAGGCAACGACAAACTATTTTACGACAACAAGTTCAATAGAGTCCATTAAGACATATTTTTATGTCACAAAGTAATTTCATGTCGACATATCACAAAATAAAGCAAGATAATAATATCACAAGTACATGACTGTTACAACTAGTTAAGGGAATTATGATTTATAACATCTAAGTTAATTGCAATAAATACTTTTTATTTATTTATGAATTTTTAGGGATGTTACACAAATTCTAGTCACTCCATCAAGGGGTGGTCAATCCCTTGAGGAAACAACACAGCTCAACCAAGTACCCTCGATACTGTTAAAGTTAGTGCAGTTGTGAGACCCATTCTCAAGGAGGACGGTACCCTAGTCAGTTAACTAGGGAAAAATAAGACCCTAGAAGGTACCCTAGGACCCCCAGTAGTCTCCTAGGGTTCGTTTTCTGGGACCAAGCAGGTTGATGCCATGGAAAATTCCCTAACATGTGGTTAGGGCCCCTATATGTATCTAGGGTATTCTGATATGGGACCAAACGGTTTCTTGCACATGATGCCCAAGCAGATTCAAGAGGATGAGACAAAGACTTCCTGGTCTGGGACTAGGCAGATTCTTGGTCTGGGACCAAGCAGTTCCTGCAGGAGCATTCCTGGTCAGTTAACCAGGTGAATCTTGGTAAAGTTGACCAATATGATGATGTGTGATGTCCTCTCTTCTAACAGGTTATTGCTAGGATGTTGTTTCTCAAGGGACCGACCACCCCTTGATGATGTCACTAGAAAATAACCCTTAGGAGCGATATTCAGGACCAGAGGATCACATCATCCAGTTTGGATCTTCCCCTTATACAATGATGATAAAATATATGAAACAATGTACCTTGAGAGAGAGAGAGAGAGAGAGAGAGAGAGAGAGAGAGAAAAGATTCAAGGCCTCGGTCTTGTTGGACCTTTGGGGTTTGTTTTTCCACCTTTATTGTACACCTTAGACTTGTGGGTTTGAGGGTTGTCTTACCTTCTTATTATGAACCTTTTGGTTGGCTTATGGTATTACTTGGTCCTAACACTCTTATTATGTGTACCTTTGGTATGATGACTTTTACTTTATGGTTTTTTATTTGGACCTTTGATATACTTCCCAAGTCATTTTATTTTATGGTTTTATTATAAGAACACTGGACCAATTTATTTGGTACCTTGTATAAGATAACCTTATTTTTTTTTCAATAGCCAAGACCCTTATAAAAAAATTATTCTTCATTGTGAGAGAAGTAGTATCTCATTTTACCTATGTTTTGGCTGCTAATCATGACCCTTTCTACCAACGTGATCTCTGTCCTCCACTAGCAGCGTGATCATGTGCCTTCCTCAATTAGCATGTCTGGTTCCCCCTTAGTGTGACTGGTTTCTCTCCCTCATCGCGACTGAGATTCCTCGCTCAACATGAACGCGTATTCCTACTACTACTCCATGTGACCGTGAGTCCTCTGCTCAACGTGATCCTTCTCCCGCGTAACAATGCTCTCTATCTAGCGTCATTGTGTCACTGCTATGTGTGATAGAGTGTCACTGGTTAGCATATCTACTAGCGTGACCATAACCCATTCCAACATGACCTTGTTCCTTCCTATTCAATGTGATTGTGTCACTACTCTGCGTGACTGTATGTCACTACTCTATTTGGTACTATGGGTCACTACTCTGCGAGGCTGCGCTTCTTTGCTCAACGTGATTATACTTACCTGCTACACCCACACGATTGTGTTTCTTACACCCGCGTGACTATGGTATCCACCCTAGCGTGAATGTGTTTTATCCACCCTTAGCAGGATAGTGATATACTTTCCCTCGTGTGACTGTGTGTCGTCACTCAACGTGACCGTGACCTTCTTCCCTCCTCATGACTATATGTCAATGCTCCGCGTGACTGTGTGTCATTACTCAACATGACAATGATCTCCTTCCCACCAGTGTGACTGTATTCTCTTACACTAGCATGACAGTGTGTCTCTTGTTAGCAAGATGTGTCCCTTTGCTCAGGGTGACTCTAAGTCTTTGCTAAGTTTGATTGTGTGCTAGCATGACTGTACCTTTTTTGCTAGTGGACTATACTGAGCTTGACTATGTCTATTTGTTGGTGTGCTGCTAAATCCTGAGTAATTGATTGAAGTTTCTCTTCCTGTTGACTAAGAGGTATGTATCCTTCTTCTTTAACCCTATCTCTCTCAAGGTACGTCATTTGTTCACCCAGTTGACTTGTACCTTCGGTGACAAGATCAAAACCTAAAAGTATATGAGTATAAGGATGATTCAAAATAATTGTTACGATTCTTTACTGCTAATGTTTCCTGTACATTATTTTATTATTTTTTTAGTGTACATGGCATTTGGTGAATCATATCGAGGACCAAATTTAATGCAGTGACCAATGGAGTGTTAAAGTTGAAAGAGATGAAAATTATGTTTGATTTTATTGCAGTTTAAATTTATTAGAGCAGTACTATTCTGAATCTAGTTTTGTAATTTTTTTTATGCATTAAAGTATATTTTTTATGTTAAACCTAACCTAACCCTAATACTTTAATAGATACAACCTAGGGGGTCCCTAGATAACTGCTAGGGGATTCTCTGACTTGGTCCTAGACTAAGTTCACTAGATAACTGCTAGGGGCATGTACTGCTTGGTTCCAAACCAAGAATCTCTATGGTGTAACTGATAAGGAGGCCCTAGTGATAAGCTAGGGGATTTTTCCATGGCTTGTACTGCTTGGTCCCAGACCAAGATCCCTAGATACCTTATAAGGAATTCAACTGCTTGGTTAACTAAATAGGAACCCTATTTAATTGACTAGGGTGCCATACTACTAGAGAAAGAATGGCTCTCGCAGCTGCATTATCTTTAACACTCCCTCCTAGCAAGAGAGGCATTCTCAATGACACCATGCTTATCTCAGAAGTACACAAACTTTTTTGTGGACAGAGGCTTAGTCAACACATCGAAAATTTGTTCATCTGAAACAACATACTGAAGTATGATGACATTTCTCTACACCATGTCCCTGACATAGTGATACTTCCTCTTAAGGTGTTTCAACCTGTCATAGAACATAGGATTTTATGAGAGCTTCAAACAACTATTGATGTTAGCAAGTAGCTTGATTTTATAGATCCATTTGGAAGTTACAACCAACTTCCCTTGTGGTATGATAACCAATTTCCACACTTCATTTAACTGGATTTATTCTATCACAACATCTTTCCAAACCTGATGTTTGGATACCTCCTCATAAGTGGAGGGTTCTGAATCATAGGTGGAGGGTTCTGAATCAATGACGTGGCTCAAACTGGAGTACCTTTGTGGCATCTTGCTTTCTTTAAAAGTTTCCTTTCGTGCCAGATGCTTTTCTACTTCTTGTATAATATTTCAACACCATACTGACCTCCTTTTGGAAGGAGGTACTTCTATAGGCCTCTCAATACGCTCCTCAATGGAATCAACTGAAGACTTCCTAGGTTCGCCCCCTTACTCACCTGAATGAGATGATTCATGGACTGAACTTTCTTGCACTTCCATGTGTTGAAAATTTGGGTTAGGTTAGGGTTTGATATAGAAAATTTCAAAGTTTATACTTTAATGCATAAAACAAAACTAAAACAATGCTAGATCTAGAACAGGACCGCTATAATAAATTCGAAACATAATTTTCATCTCTTTCAACTTTAACACTCCAATGACCACTGTGTTAAAGTTGGTCCTTGAATCCAATTTATCAATTGAAATATACAAAACATAAACAATAACAATAGTACAATACAAAAAACAAACTAATAAACAATAACAATGCTGGTTAAGATCTGGTTTGGATCTGCCTTATACTCGGATACTTTTGAAGTAAGATCTTGTCAATGTAAGGACAAGTCAACAAAGGGAAAGATGGCATACCTTGAGAGAGAGTAGGTTAGATTGTTGTAAGTTAAGGTTAGATACATATAGTAGAAAATAAGATATCTCAGTCACCAAGAGTAAAGACCCCAGTAGGATAGTAACATTTATACTCATCCCCAACCACAGTTAGGCACCCTAAAAAGTAGCAACTCCCTACAACAGACTTAAAAAAACCATGTCCCATATTGTAGAGATTACCACAGTACACATCAATCAAGATTCAGTCACATATCAGCCTTAGAGGCTGCAAGAAGGACAAGGTTTACACAGAAAACCCCAAAAATGATCACGGTAAAGGTCTTGTAGCAGTAGGAGAATACAACCCAGTTCTAGTAATCACAACCTAGCAGAATGAAGCTCAAACAAGCCATGACCCAGCTAAGAAGAGCCACCATAGTGCATGGCCAATCCTGGAGGGTTTATACAGCTCATGACCCAACCCACTATAGTCCACTATAGTCCATGGCCCAACCTCATAGGGTTTATAAAGTCCACTAAAGTCCATGACCCAACCCTAGAGGGCTTAAACATAGTCATGGATTGGTAAGAGAAGGAAATTACAGTCATGACCAACCCATAGGATATCCACAAACAATCATAGCATGCTGGGAGAAGGAAATCATAGGCATGACCAACCAAAAGGGTCACAAAAAACTCAAGGTTCAGTCACAGACCAGCCCAGTACAGACATGGCCTACCTAAGGAGCATTAAAACAATCACAACCTACACCACAAGAATATAGAAGCAACAAGAAACCAAACGGTCCAATCAAAGCAACAGTAACCCTAGGCATCAAGCACAAACCAACAAGGATTAGATATGAACTTCTCTCATGTCAAGATACACCTTAGAAATGGAGAAGTGAAATTAATTTATAATCTTGACAAGCCTTCTAGACTAGTGACAAGCCCCTTTGTTTACTTTTGTTTTACACCATGTATGAATTACTGGAAGACTATCTAGAGTGATAAGAAACAACTTTCTCATGGAAGGTCACATCTCTACTTTTCTTTTCTACAATCCCATTCTACAAGGGATTAAAGGGCATGGTTGGTTCCTCTTGATCTTTGAACCCTGATAGGGATCATCAAGCTTATGGGATTCAAATTCTATGACCAACTTCTATGGATCGGGAAGATGTCCAAACCTTTTGTGCCATAGATTGCAGGGGTTGACTGATTCATGAACTAGAGATTGAAGAACATGTCCTGAAACCTTATAAATATTGCCTTCATTGATCCCAATCATAATGGTTGAGCGCATGTTTCCATCCTTAGGCCACATTGGGGCCTTTTCTCCTGAGAAGGCTACAGTGAACCCCTTCTCTTCTAGAATCGCCACTGAAAGAAGATTCTTCTTTAACATAGGAACAAATAAAATTTCCTCAATGTGTATAATCATACCTGAATCGAGCTGAAAGGAGGCTAAACCAACTCCTTTTATGGTATAGGTACTAATATCTCACAACTCCACTTTCACATTGAACTTCTTATCCTCATAATTTGTAAGAGCATTCTTGAATCCAGTCATATGCTTGGAGGATCCATTGTCTATCCACCAGGAATCTGTCGAGTTGGAGATGGAACCTGCGAGTGTTGAAACCAAGTAGCATTCTCTTTGTTCTTGATCTTTGGTTTCAATCGTTTTTTAATTTGGTTGTGGATCTTCCTCTTTTGCAGAAGTTGAAGCATGGTACTTACCTCTCTGCCACTTCTTGTTAGGAGGTTTGTTACAGTCTCTTGCAAAATGAACAAATTGGTTGTAGTTTGTTGTCTCCTTTTACGCATCGAGGGGGCAAGCGGGGGGGGGGGGGGNCTTGATCTTGACTCCTCTATTTAGGAAAACTCCTAACGAATCCAAGGGGGGTAAACCCTATGCATTACTGAGGCTGATTAAGCTTTAAATGGTGGTTTGTGATTTAGTAAGTTGTTTAGGAGTTTTTTGTAAAATGGCACAAGAGATTGCAATAGTGATTAAGAAAACAATATGATAAATATAATAAATCAACGCATTGTAAATTAAAGAAAATGCTTATACCATAAAAGCAAAGACCAGTGTTGAAAATGAAGTGTTGTTGGAGTACTGAATGTATTGCAATTGTTCTTGGTCGATTTTAAGTTTATGAATTAATGAGTGGATTAAACTGGGGGGAAGGGGACTCCATATATACCTAACAGTACAAGGAGTATGTCCAAAACCCTTATCTGATGTGGTTCCATGTGAAGAATATGCAAGATGGATCGGAGTCTATGGGATGTGTCTAACACTATCGTCAGGCTACACCAACGAGGGTGTATCCTGACGGTATCCCAAGGTCACTATCCAGTGGTTCCCACTTCCTCTGTGAAGTTTCCCCACAGTGGATTAAATCGAGGCATTGGATTTTAGTCTTTGGAAATTAATTTGAAAGTGAGACTAATATAGACTAGTCACCCATGTTGCTTTTGATGCATCCAACTGGTTGGTTGAATCGCAGCAGTGTAGAGCATACACAACGAAGGAATTTCTAATTTTAAAGATTTTTGAATAGTGTTTTCTTATTTATTAAATCCCCAAGAGTCTCTTTCGGGTTATAAACCCTAATCGGGAAAGCAAGGGGAGTAAATTACTGGAAAAGTAAAGCAGTACAAAATAAACAAACAAATCTTATTTTATTAATCCTACCATGCGTCTCTTACCCCTTTCGGGTAACTCGAGAAGTCATGGGGTTAGTACTTGTATTACTTTGCAATGAATGAAACTAAAATTTGAAATAGCAAATTATACTGATCTATAAAGAAAAACTACACTAACAAAAGCAAAAACCATTAAAAAAAGTGCACAGATGCAAAACCCCCAAGGGGGACAGGGATTGGGCTCTGAAGGATCATACTCAAAATATTTTATTACAGTATTTACAATGCTTGAGATGGATTCCAATGGTCCTTATAGGTCTGGATCCAAAGGATTACAAGTTTTAGGAATGAAGTAAGAAAAATGAATGTTGCTCTGGAAGACTCTGGATGGCCCACATTTTCAAATTTTCAGAAACACTTCTCCTTGTCCTGTCAACAAAAGACAAAATCCAGCTACCTATCCTGCACCAAATGTGCTAAATATAATGTTAAAAGCATAAAATAGTTAAGTATTAAATGATCAAGAAATATGCACAAGTACTTAACAATACTAGATCTATTCTAAGAATGATGCTTTACAATTGTAGATCTAGAAACATGCTTAAAAATATCAGCCTTTAGATATTCTTTGAAAGAGAAACTAAACTACTTAATAATGTGAGTAACCGTAACCAAAGGGAAAGGTTTGATTAAAATTGAAGGAGAGAGAGAGAAGGAAAGAGTTCAAGCTTGGGAATGCTTGGGCTATGGAGTCCGTTGGTGGAGAGCGGGTGGACTATGCCTCTCTAACAATGATTTCTTGGAGAGTGAGAATCTAGCAAGGTATCACACAAATCAAAGAGAATCACCTATAGGACACCTTCACACTTGCTAAGAGACTTGTCAAATCTAGTAAAAATTCATGCTAAAGACAAGAAGAGCATACCCATACGCAAATCGACATGCAAAATTCTAAATCTTGAACATAAATTAATTAAGAGAGAAAATAAACTACTTTAATCACTCCTATTGATTAGTGCTAATTCTTCAATGAGTTTAGCTTTGACAAGGAATGACAAATGCATAAAAGAAATTATACAAGTTACCTCAACAAAAACATGAGACAATGATCATCCAACACTTAAGCCATGCACCACATGAGACCTCCAAAGCCTTTTATTATACCAAAAAATAATAAAATACAATACAACTAGAGCAGACCTTCGGTCTTATTACCATCAATAAGAATGAGCAAGAAGCTTGCTTAAATAGAAAAATGAGTAAGGGGAGGGGTAGATCCATTAGTGGGAGTTCACGTTGAGTAAGCTTGAGTTCGTGAGGTAGTTTAGGGTCTTGATTGATTTAGTATTCAATGAGAGAGTGCCACCTCTCCAAGATACGTCACCAAATCACAACCATTCTTCTCATTTGCTAACTCTAGACACACCAATACCCATGCTAACTCGTGAGGATGGCATCACCTCACCAAACTCATGATTCGTGACTCTTAAAATTATCCAAAGTTTATTGCTTTAGCATTTGGAAAGGGTCGCATAACATGGGGGACCCATTTTCCATGTCACCCCATGTGTTAAAAAAAAAAAAATTTGACTTTTCAAACTTTGACTTTTGTGCCAATTTGTCGCATGATTAACATTAAAATGTCGTTTTGACGCACCTTGAGAGAAATAATGCTTTGCGGGATGTTTGTTCGCTCGAATCATAAGAAAAGTGAGTCTTAGGGTAAAGAGGATGCTCTGAGTGTGAAAACGAGCATCCACAAACTAAATTCCGCCTCTGGATCAAGCTTTTATGTCTTTTACAATTTTTTTTAATTAAACCATTAAAATATGGCCTAATTATGCGGGAAAAAATAATTTTCTTGGAATTGAACAAAAACCTATGGGGGCCTAGCACATGTCCATACAACTCAATTCAAATGCCTAGCATGTTTATAAACATTGACATTGAGGCTTTAATAACCCCCTAAGGCCTAACCACCAAGATGACTACCCCAACTTTGGAGGTGTGAGTGAAAAATTCATAAATTATTAGTCATTTATTCAACAACAAATAATCACCAAGGTAAAAAACACTATGGGCTAGTCGGCTTGATGTCAAATTCTAGGAAGCTGAGATTTTTTATAAAATTGACCATGCTAGCACATTTTTTACAATTTACTCAAGGTGTTATGAACATGTGTTACAAAAAAATTGAAAAATATCCCAGAAAAATCTAGGCATACTTCTGGACTCTGAAGAATGAACAAGTGTGCTTGTTCAAACTTTATTGACTCGCTTGAAAGTCCAACTAGGTACAACTTAGTTGGTAACACAGTTATAACACCTTACCTTTGATATATCAAAACACTTACCTTGAGGTTTCTTTCCTTTGTCTTTGTGCTGAGGAAATATCCTTCCCTGCTTTGTCTTGGTAGCAAGGGCATGATCCTTTTCAGTGTGAGGCCCAACCATGCTCCGGATTCTTCCTTCTTCTTCTAAACAATCATGCCACAACCTATTGAAACTTGGCTGATTATCTATTCCATTTACCAATGCCAGAAATGTCTCCCAAGACATAGGAAGACAATCTACTAATGTCTACACAAGGTCATCATCATTCATTTTAATCCCAAAAGCCATGAGCTGATCTCTTATCTGAGAGATCTTGGAGAAGAAAGAGGCAACTGGCTCATCCTTCTCCATCTTTAGTGAACAAAGTTGCTTTTTCAAAACCCTTTTCCGAGGAGGAGCAATCTTCTCATATAGATTTGCTAGGGAATCAAAACATTCTTTAGTTATCCTTAGAGGAGCTATTGTAGGAATCAAGTTATCCTTTACTGAATAAAAAATGATTCTCTTTGCCTTGGCTTGCTTCTTCTTAATAGCTGCTCTTCCTTGATTTATTGTGGGCTCTTCCACAACCCTAGTAACCAGATCATCCAAGTCACTCTCATCTAGGATATTCAAAACCCTATCCTTCAAAGCATTGAAGTTTGATGCTCCTTCAATCTTGTCTTTTTCCTTAACTGAAGAATAGGCCATCTTCAAACCCTCACAGCCAACCTATTGAAATTTTCCAAGAAACCCTTGCGGCCAAATTGGATAATGTTCAAGCCCTTTCCCTAGGATCTATGTAGGCTTGGTTAGGTTGCAAAACAACGCTAGCTACAAACCCTAAGTTTTGATACCATGTTAAAATTAGGGATTTTTACAAAAAATGTGATTTAATGCAAATTTAAATTACAAAAAATAATGCTAAATTAAAAAACACAATAAGACAACAGTAGTAAATTGTAGAACAACAACAGTGATAAAACTTAGAAATAAAAAATAAGATTTGATAATTTAGTTTAGGGTAGAGGACCTTCCTTATACTCAAATTTAAGTTTCATACCAGATCTTGCCTCTTAGAGGCAAGTCAATAAATGAAACAAAATTGACCCTTCCACGAGTATATGAACATACCTAAGAGAGAGAGAGAGAGAGAGAGAGAGAGAGAGAGAGAGAGAGAGAGAGAGAGAGAGAGAGAGCTAAAGGAAAGGGTTAGATAGGTACAATAGAAAGTACAGTAGCTTAGAGAGGGTACTACCTAGTCAAGAACAACCTCAAAACATCAACCGAGGAAATCAATAAATGTTACCAGTCCAAGCGACTGTCCTTCCAGTCAACGCTAGGCAAGGAGACACAATGGAGCCTCAATATAAACCTCAATCGACTGATGGCACCCACAGAACATACTTCAACAGTAGATGATCGCCTCAGGATATTAACACAACCTCGAAATAGACCTTAAACACTAAACGAAAACCATAGGACAGACCTTGACAGCAAATGATAGCACAAAGCAGAACTCAACAGTGAACGACAGTCTCAAACATATCATAGTTCACACGAGTGAGAGGATGGAGGAGAGATCAACCCTCAAAATGACATTGCTAAGAAAGAGATCCCAATACAAGTGAACGCCCAAGAAAATGGAGTCTTGAAACCCTTAACGTCACCAAAAATGTGAATGCCCAAGCAAATGGAGTCTTGAAAACCTTGATGTCACTGAAAACAAGTGTGCTGAAAACCATAGATTAGTCATGTCAATATCAGAGGTTGAATTAATTCTTTAAGATGCCTTTATAATGAAGGATAGGCTTAAATTTATAGCCTTTTAATGAACCCTAGAAGGATCCACCTTCTATTTGGTCATTCACATTAGGGTTACTTTATTAGGGTCAAGAGGTCATACTTTTAGGAAGGTTCACATGCATAAAAAATATAATTTATTGTTAAGATGTCTTAGGAGAGGGTATAAACGACATGACAAAGGGTAGGATGTGTTGGACACAATGGTCACACTAAGAAGCGGGGGGGGGGGGGGGGGGGNCAACTGAATATATCATCATATATTAACATGCTATTAATCGATCATCAACACATAAACATAGCAAGAAACACATCACACGAGGAACACTATATTTGTATTATGTTTATATGATGTACATGGAATACAACAATCTTCATGATTACATAAACACCAACTGAACAATGAGCCCCAACTCTTACAATAGGGCCCAACCTGGTTTTTTTAACTCCCATTGAGAAAGAGTGAGGAGTCCAATCCTCAAGTGAAAGAATTAGCTTGCAATGTGATGTCTATCTGTTACTATCCCAATCACAAATCTGTCAACTAAATCAATTTCCAAGTCAATTGATCATATCCAAGAGTCCTGCTATAGTCACATATCTACTATCACTGTCATCATCTGTCATTGATCATGTCACAAGCCACTTCAGAGTCTATCACTTTCAATTTATAGCTGTCACTCTAGTAAAACTTTCATTGTACTGTCATTGTCAAGTCTGCTACCTCTTTCAAGTCAATTTGTTACTGTTACATCAAACTTTCATTGTCACCAACAATTGCTCTCACTTCAAGGCTATGTTTGTCAAGTCATAATCATTGTCAAATTAGAGTGCTATCAGTGTCAAATTAGAGTGTTATCAATGTCAAATCAATATGTTTTATTTAACAAGGCTGTCTCTATTAAGTCAAGGGTTGTCACTTCTACATACTGTATCTTTGCTCTGCTGCTCCTAAAATACTTATTTCTGTTCTTATATATGGTTCTCAAAATACTGAGATCTAGCAACCAATTTCTAACACAAAATATTTCCGAGAATATACTTACTTGAAACAATATGGTTGAATTGTGGCTAGATTTCCGTGAATATATTGAGATACTTCTTTAGTTCAAAACTTAGACTTTCAATCCCATTCATGGAACTATGTATGTCTAATATCCAGATCATCATAAAAATACAACCATTTTCAATGATTTTCTAAGTGATAGAATTACTTACTCATGCCAAAATCTAGATCCATTCTATCCTTGACAATGCTCTATATCAACTTCATTGTTCACCTCTGAATATTCAATGAATTATACTTTTGGATGCCTCTTATTTAGTTCACTATGATTTGTAATTTCTTAGTCAAAAGTCTGGTTCATAAAAATAGTGCTAAGGTGTACTTACACAAGTCTGTTCAACTATTTCCTAAGATTGATCTTCATTTACTGAGGTTGAACTTTATGCATGCATCTTCAAGTGTCTTTGGATCCCCTTAAGTATTTTTGGATGCCTTCGGATGCTTGATCTAGGATGACATACACAAGTATGTTCAACTATTTCCTGAGATTGATCTTCATTTACTAAGGTTGAATTTTATGCATACATATTCAACTGTCTTTGGATCTCCTTAAGTATTTTTGGATTCCTTCCAATGCTTGATCTAGGATTACTTCAATGTACTTGTGGGTGCTTCGTCAAACAATGAGATAAAAAATTGACTAATGAACACTTCATTGTGGCTGCATATGCATGTTCTAGAGTGACCGAGATCAGAGGATGACTTGAAACTTTTTCCAGTGTTGCTTACTGTTCAAAATCAGAGCTGGACTTTTCCTCTGGCCACCGAAAACATGACTGAAATTAGAGCATTATCAACCACTTTAAACAACTACGATTTTAGCTTCTATTCTTTAGTGCACCCAAATTTTAGAGCTTAGTATCATGTATACTTTAACTGCCTCCCTTTTTTACTGTCATTCATTGCCTCAGTAATTGATCTACTTCAACCGAATTCAAAGCTATATAAAGAATGAAAATCTCATCCAAAATCGATGATTGAAAGGAGGATATCAACCTTCTATTTATACCATTTTAATACCACCTTTTTAGGGCCACCTTATCATTTATAATAATATTTTTTTTTATAAAAATGACCTCTTAATGGGGCTGACCTATCATCATTTTATTAAATTAAAAGTTACCTTTGATCAGGAGTTGACTTGTCACCCATGAGTGTTCAAGACACCTTTTAGCAGCCATGTTGGGGTTTCAATATTGTCACACATGCTCAAACTTTCTACCACATTAATATTTATTCAAGAAGAGATTTGCGCCCATCCACGTAGAGAGTTGGGATTGCAAGGACTTGACCCAAGGCTTACTCAACATTCTTAGTGCCACGTAAATGATCCTTTGAGAGAGATTCATAAGCAAGATTATACCCTTTTAAAAGTTTTAGGTCCTTTTCTACAAAAAACTGACAGGGTTCCATGGACTTCTTTATACTTATCTTCATCAATTTTCACAACAAGGGATTCAACATGAGAGAGCCAAAGATCCATGCAAGGGATACATACCATATGACTTCTTCAAGCATCCTTCATTAATGCAAGTGCTTCACCATATCAACAACTTCATCAAAGGCTAAATGCAACAAGCAAGGGTTACATCATCAAATGCAAGCAATGGGATTCTTCACATACACATAAGATTATGACCATCGAATACTTCATGCGAGGGATTCTTGATTGTTAATTAACTTGTCTAAGAAGCTTGAGAGGGGTTACAATACCCACTCCACATCATCCACAAGGATTTCAACATCATTAGGCAAGAAGAACTTCAAACTCCACCAAGAACATCATCAAGCATGTAGTGGCTCCAAGATCCAATCTTGTGGGTTTAAGGACCATATCATCAAATGCAAGATGCATTTTAATCAAGAAATCCACCATATCATCAACCAAATATATGAAACATGAATGCAAGGGCATAAGGGCATTTTTACAATGTCAAATAAGTGTGAGACTCCATAAAGTGCTCCAAATCTCAAACTGCTTGTGTATGGGTTCTAAAGCCCAATTTACCACATGTGATGGTACCAACATCATGCAACCATCAATTTGACCACTATGTGTGGGGAGAAGGTTCCTAGTTGTGCAAGATACCCCTAGAATGTCTACTACAAGATCCTTGGTGGCATTAATGACAACTTAGAGGCCACTGCAAGTCCCTTGTTGGCATCAATGACAACTAAATCAATAGGATGACACAACCAAGTGTGGCTCTAACACAAAGTGCTAACAAAGGAGCGGTCAACACAAGAGTAAGCCAACACAAAGGCTAATCACAAGTCAACAAGAAGGCTAACAACAAGAAGGGAGAACAACCCTTCTAACTCTCTCTCTCAATGTATGTGGTCTGCAATTTTACCATGCAATAACTGGAAGTTTATCATCACCATGTTTCTTTCAAGGTCTGTCCTGTGGCTTTCATTTAGTGTTTGGTGTCCCATGCAAATATAGTTAATATGGTACTTGTAAGTTACACAAATCTATAACTTTTCTTCAACAATCTTGCATTTAGTAAAGTATTTCATCAATTGCTTTGCACATGAAATAAGATATACATTCTTGGAATTTGTATTATGAATGAGACCTAGATTACAAGCTCTAATGGGTGCTATGGCAGCTGAAAACACACATTAAGCAAATCAAACATTAGGAATATGCCACAACTCTTCTACTACTAACTTGTCACTCTCCCAAAACGATGCTAAACCAATAGATGAAGCTCAAGTGAAAACCATGGATGGATCCTCCTCCTTGCCTAGCTAGGGTGGATATCTCACCACTGAAACTAAACCCAAAATGGAATGGTTTTTCCAAACCCTAGTGAAAACTATGGATAAAACCCAAGATGGTCAAAAGAAATTAATATCAAATCAACATGTCCCTCAATGAGGCATTGCCCCTCTTTTAAACTTTCTCTAGTATCCAATACCATGGTCAATAGCATGGAACTCCCAATACCATCCACCATGCTATTAGTCACTTTTCTAGAAGATAAAAAATATCATGGTCAATACCATGGAACACCCAATACCATCAATCATGCTATTAGTCACTTTTCTAGAGATATACAACTTTTCTAGGTTAAGTGACATCAATATTGACTCCCTTTCTTCACTGAATATAGCCTCATAAGCTATCCCAACTGCAAAATAGGTAACCCTAAACTTGGGGACATTACATATGCCCTTCTAACAATCACCATGCCCAACATCTAGTGTGCCCTCTTCATTCTGTTGATAACAACAATGGTAACCCAGAGATCAAGCAGATTCAACCATACTTCCTTTATAGACAAACACACCCTCCTCCAAATAGTGGTTCGATCCCCCTCACAGGTAACTAAACCTTGGAAATCCTTCTCAATCCAACATAATGATGTGTTTTTCCTTATAAAAAATGAAGCTCGGTAAAATATTTGAGCAATCCATCCAACTAATTGAGTAGGGTGGATAGTCTCACCACTGAAGTCAATTTCTCTCTCTTAGTGTTTTCTTCCCAAGATCCACAAGCTACAAGAGCTCTCCAAATATTTTCGAAAGTGAAAATAACTGAATGAATGAGAATGAGGTCTATTATGCCTCAAAGTATCAACATTCCCAGATGATTCTACCAAAGAGGGGTTTAATTTTTTGATGTAAAGGCCAAGTTGAAGCTTTTGTGTTGGTTTTCAGGGTTAAGTGCCCCAGATCAGGCCATGGCAGATCCCCTTGTTTTTGTTTCCATGAGCGTTGGCTTAATGGAATTGTTGATTACCCCTTCGATGGGAGATTATTCCTTGTCATGCAAGGTTTTATGCCCATGGGTTGGTGCTCAGGGATTCTAGAGGTAAACCAATTGGGACACATGGCTTGGAGGTGATTGCGTTTTGTGAAGGGTTGCCACACCTTAATTAGCACACCTCGTTTCTCTCTTGGACCTATTTGTTATCAGAAACCCCTTCTCTTGGTCTCAAGACCCATGATGTCATCCTCGAATATGAGAGCCTACATTCCTAAAAAGGAGGATGTTCAGGGACAACATTGTTGGGGCTAGTTGGGGCATGATGTCATCTTTTTGGCTCAGTTTGGAATTTAGTGAGACCTTATTTTATATTTGATTCTTTTTTATGTCATTTAGGGGTTAGTCCCCAAATAGTGGGGGTTCAAACCTTTAAAATATTCTAATTTATCATTGACTGGTAGGATCAATATTGTAAAGGTGGAGGATTGGTTCATATAAATAGATCAACCTCACCTCATTGTGAAATCATTGACAAGGGTTCAAAAATGAAATCATTTCTTTTTCTCTTGGTCTATTGTGACTCTTAGCTCATGTGCACCTTTTGGAGATGATATTTTCTTGCTTGAAGGTTGATTGAAGTAATATCTAGTGTTTTTATTGCACATGTTATTGGTTGATGCTAGAATGGTTGTACTAACTCAAGCATAAAGGTGACCTACGACGAAATTCTGCTCATCTCTATTAAAAATCAGTAAGTTATACTTTGACCTAGTTTAATGATGCTTTTTGGTGCATTATTCTTGTGTGTTAGGGTTTCTTGCTGATATTTTGTTAACCTAGAATTGTATTAGACCTTGGATTCCTTTTCTTGCCTTTAATAATATCTCCCATCTAACACATGAAGTTGTTGGTTGATGGTCTCGTTGCAAGCATTGAAAGCCATTTCTAAGGAGGGATGTTTCGCTATGATGTAGCTAAGCTTTAGGGCTTGAGATAGAATCAAACTCCCTGCCTTTAAAAACTCTTTAAAATCAAAATTTTGCAATCTTTTAGTTAAGTTGTGTTACATTTTATTCCATACCAAAACGTCCCCTAAATAATATCTAACTGGAAAAAGCCCTAAAAATCTAAATAATTCCAAAAACCAAAAACATTTGTGGATTGATAATTCTGGTCCATCCCCTAAATTCGCCTTGGCTGATTTCTTCTTAAATTCCTTAGGGCGTTATAGTTGTTGAAATATTGTAACTTCGAAGAATATTCTATTGTATTTTATTTGGAGATGTTTTATTCCTCCATCGGGATGTTATTATTGTATTTGGTCATCATAGAGTCATAAGGTAAAACCTCCTTTGTAAGTTGGTTTGATAGAACCCTCTAGAAAGTATTATTATATTGTTTTGAGTCTTCCTAGCTAAGTCGACCCTTTTAATCATTGAAAGAGATACCGTCACATCCTAACCAAACCTTGCATCTGTACTTAGTACCATCTTCCATTGCATTAGAATGTAGATGTAGTACCTCAATTATACGTGCGACTTGTAAATAGAGGTCTGTTTTAGTCTTGAAAGGTGAAACCAATAAGTGATCCCTCTAAATGTTTAGGTTCACTCTCCCAAACATCATTCTTCTCCATCACGCCATCACTCCACCCCTGTTTTGCAAGACAGGGAGGGTCATAAATGGAAAAAGTTAGTGCAACATGTTTAGTAAACATCTTAGGAGAAACACTGTTCCCCATCGAAGTTTTAGGGGAATGTATATGCTTGTATCCACCATGTGACCTCTTAGTAATCCATATCGCATTCTAGAGATCTGAGGTAAAGGGTATCAAGATGGAATCCTCCCATTGTTTCTCTTCGCCCAAATTTGGATTTGAATCTTCTTTAGTTCTTAGATCAGATTTTGTAATAACAACCTTTTGCCTCCTTCAATCTCTTACGGAGGTGCCTCTCATATTAAGGACCACACATCCTCATGAGTTCGCAGGTCTGCTCACCATATGTTTCCCCTATGCTCGAACATCTATCGAGTAAGTCTCTTATGCCTCATTATATCCAACAAAACTACCTTACATAGTCAAGGCTTCCAACTTAATCCCCTTCTCATCAAGAACTAGACTGGAATAGAGCAAAAAATGTGACACCTTGGGTTCTTGATCAGCAAACCCTTCCTTTTGTGTCTTTCCCTTCAGTATCATGTGAGTGCATATGTTGAAAATAAACATTGTTGTACTCCACTCTTCTATCCAAAGACACATGGGAAAATCGACATCATAGATCAAGTCCTGGCAATGTCAACAATAGATATGTTCTCCCTGCCCACAACAAAGCGGTTTAAGCATTGCGGAGTTATAGTCACCTCCATTATCTAAACATAGCAGTTTGATCTTATTTGATTTGTGGTTTTCAACCGAGGGCTTGACTTCTCTAAAATTATGGAAAACCTGATCCTTATGCCTCATCAAATAATTCTAGGTCGTATGAGTGGAATCATCAATGAAATTAATATGAAGTTTCTCTGGATTATGATTTTATTGCAAGAAGAGAAAGTATCACCTCTTATCCTAGTAGTTTCCCAGAGCTTTACCTTGTAAATTTCAGTCTTAGGGTTGTGATGAAATAGAGTATAAAATGAGAGCAGAAGGACAACAATATTTCACTCCGTAACAAACCACTCTTCTACACAGTCCAAGGAGAAAATCTAGCAAACTACGTTGATTAGTTTCAGCCCTTTCGGGCAAATGATCCCACACAAATCGAATTTGAAATTTCACTATTACAACAGTTATAAAAGAATTCAAATAGTAATTATAGTAGCAACAAAACAACCTCTTAATTCCTCAACGATGATGTCAAACCTTTCATCAAGTTGTCCTTTTAGTTCTCTAATATCCAAGAGGCGAGTAAAGTTGTAAATGATAACATAAAGAACATATATGGCTTAAAATTCAATTATGAAAATCACACGGGTTTGGGACAGCGAAATGCTTTACTAGTATGCTGAAGATGAAGTACATGTGCCTTCCATGACCTTCTCTCAAAGCTAGTGCATACTAGTAGTTAGATAAACCATGATCACCCCAGGTCAGCCAAGGAGTCCTAGCATGCAAGAATTACTCCAACGAGACCTCCAAAGCCGGACATACATTTCCATTCTTGATCTCCACCTACTATACACCAAGGATTTATCACAAACATCTGAAGTATGAGCCCTAGCCGTGGAATTATAAGATGCTCCAAGATACTCCATGAATACCAGAAAATCCCTGCGACTACGAGAGAGAGAGAGAGAGAAGGCCAGTCTAATGTAATATTGTTCCTAAAGGAAGTACATTTAGTTAAGAAATTTTATATTATGTAAGATATAGCATGAAATAAACATGGAAAAATTATTGCCTTCAACTTTTTGGCTTAACCTATAATGCAATTCTGATGTTTTATTATGTATCTATTGTAGATGGCCTTTTATGAGGAACAAGAGCAAATGAAACACAAGATGGACTCTCCAGCTTTATAAACAAGCTACCAGGTATGTATGTTCCTGTTGGGAATAGCTATTGGTTTCAAATTATGCTTACCATTACTATTCCTTTGTGTATTTTAGAGACATGTATGGTAGGTTCATCGATCCATTTACTTGTTATTTAATGTATTCTATGTTTTATCAATAGTCTCATAATAAACTATATTGATCTCCTTTGTGTAGAGGGTGACCTCGGTTGTAGAGTCCAAGAGGATTGAGTGGTGGAGGTTCCTTACACAACAAAAATGTAGAGTAGAGGATTGGTGAGTCATGTTTTTCTCTTACAAAATAATGTTATCATCTTGTCCACATAGTGACTTATCCTTTTGTGATGGTTACATGGTACTATGTTTTTGTTAATGGGTGTATGATTCATATGATTCCTGCTTTTCATAATGAAATTATATTGGGGTTCATTTCTTTATATTGTTCAGGGATGTTGCTACTATAATGTCGACCAGTGTACGACGATTTCATTGGAGTTTGCAATCGTCATGCGCAAGGAGGTATGTATGGTTAATTCGTCGTTCCATCGATTTATTATTTAATTTTATCTTTGGTTCATTAGTGGTCTTATGGTCAAACTATATAAAGTTGCATTTTGCAGTGAGTGACTAGAGTTTATATTCTAAGAAGGTAGAGTGAAGAAGATGCCTTGGATATGCACAAATGTAGCGCAAAGAATGGGTGAGTGCTGTTATTTTTTTCATGGAATTTATATTGTTTGAGATATAGCATAAATTACGGATGGAATGGTTCTTGGATTCAACTCTCTAGTTTAACTTGTATTACGATTCTAATTTTTTATTATGTATCTACTGTAGATGGCCTGCTTTGAAAAAGCAAGAGAAAAAGAAATACATAATGGACTCAATCTTTATAAAACAGACTCTAAGGGAGGCCTTGTTTTCGATTACCAATAGTTATTGCTTTAGAAATATGCTTACCATCACAAGAATGACAAGAATGATGACACATGCAAATTAGCATGCAGATATTTTCCTATGACATGATGATGTTTCTCTTATAACTAATTCATTGGTTGCGAGTTGTGAGGTGATGATTGGCAGGTAAACAATCAATGGCCCTAGAGGACCTGTTCATTCGATGATCTTGTGGGACCCCATACCTACAAAGAAGAATATTGCGAGTAACACGTTATGGGTTGGGGTAAAACTAAATCATTAATTGTGCCAGAGGTTTTTTTTCCTTATATGATTCTTCATGGGTATGGTACCATCTTGAGAAAGCCAAATTTCTTGATATTGGAGTTGTGATATCCGAGTCTCAAAGAAAGGATAGAGTCGCAGTGGCCGATGGAGTTGTGTGGTTGGATTTCGATGCATGAGGCTGAGTCCCCGGTAGGTGTTAAGGATGATGTTTAGGTCAGCCTTTCAAGATGCCTAGGATACATGAGTTAGCGTTTCAGACCAGGCACATGCTTGGGCAGATGAGGCCTTGGGCCTTGAATCCTCGATTAGGTTGATAGGTTTCAAGCCTAATCTCAGAGGTCAGGAAGATTACAAGAGTTATGCTCACACTTCCCCCGAGTTGTGATATGAGCTTTCGTTGCATATTGTGATCACTTGGGTTGATGTTATACTTGTTGTGGTGGAGGGTAGTTAAGATGAAGAGTAGAGGAATAAGCAACATGATCAAATCTGACTTCAGGATTGCAATCTTTGGAGTGGAGAAGTATGTAGTGCCCCATAATTTGAATTATTCATATACTTGGTAATGAAAATAAAAGATTGGTCTTAAAATAATTAATCACAAGTAATAATAATGATAAAGCAAATAAATAATCTTGATGATTATGAAATAATAAGCTAACGAAATTACTATAAGATAAAAAGTTAAAGAAAAATGAAAGAAGTTACATAAACAAAAAATGAAAAAGAAGAACTGAACAAACCAAAATCTAATAAAAAGCGGCATGACTAAAGGCATGGGTCATGACTGGATGGCAAGTGGAGTCTATGCATGGGATTTTGGCATAGTTGGAGATGAAGAATAACTATACAAATGAGGTTGAGGAGACGATGAATATATCTGGGAGGTTGGAGAAAACTTTGGGATCAAGACATTCTAGAAGCTTTGCTCATGAGAAAGGTTTTAGACACTGGCATAGATTTTGATTGATGGCTCTTAGCCGTTTGACCGTGAGATTGGTTGGGAGGAGATCCGTCACCCACAAATCAGTTGCAGCTTGGCTAGACTAAGAGACTAAGATCTTGGCGGTCGACATTCTTCGATTTCATAGGTATGGCTCTCCTCTTTATGACCCTCATATCTTTCAAATTATTCAGTAGTGATTGGGTTAATACTTAAGTTTTGTTTTTTTGAAGGGAATGGATATTGTTTGTTGGTTTTTTAAAATATACATGTTTCCTATTACAAATAACTATTGGTTTCAATATATGCGTACCATTATTGTTCCTTTGTGTGTTTAAATCTAACTCTCTCCACGTTTTTTTTGTCAAGGGACAAAAGCACATTGCAGGGAAGATGACGTACATCAAGAGGATGTTTGCAATTTATTTTATTTTATTTTTGAGGTTCCTTTTTGTTTTCTGGGATTAATTTTGATTTTTTTGTTGTGTGCTACAAGGTTGATCAGTGTCCAAATATTCGGTAGGAGTTAGCAATTGCCAAGGGCAAGGAGGTATGTATGGTTAATTCGTCATTTAGTCTATTTTCATTTTATTTGATCTTTGGTTTATTTGTGGTTTCATATTGAAACTGTATAAATTTGCATTGTGTAGTGAGTGACTGGATTTTTGAGCATAAGGAGCTAGAATGGAGAAAATACGATAAGTATCACAAATACAAGGAAAAGGATGGGTGAGTGTTGTTACTTTTCTGAATTGTAGGTTTATATGTAATACTTTCTAGGGAAAGACAAGGTAATATTATATATATCTATTGAAGTTTCTATGAATTGTAGTTTTAATTGTATAACCAAAAATTTTACCACTAATCCTAGTGGTTTCCCATAGCATTACCATGTAAATTTCATCCTTAGGGATGTTATAAAGTAGAGTATAAAACAACGGTGAAAGAACAACAATATTTCAATATGTAAAAACATAGTCATGGAAAAATTATCGCCTTCAATTTTTTGGTTTAACCTATAATGCAATTATGATGTTTTGATGTTTTATTATGTATCTATTGTAGATGGCTTTTTATGAGGAATAAGAGCGAATGAAACACATGATGGACTCTCCAAATTTATAAAACAATCTATAAGGTATGTATTTTTTCTGTTGGGAATAGATATTGGTTTCAAAATATGCTTACCATTATTGTTCCTTTGTGTATTTTGGAGGCATGTATCGTAGGTTCATCGATCCATTTACTTGTTATTTAATGTATTTTAAGTTTTATCAATCTTCTCATACTCAACTTAATTGATCTCCTTTGTGTAAAGGGTGACTTTGGTTGTAGATTCCAAGAGGATTGAGTGGTGGAGGTGCCTTACACGACACAAATGTAGAGTAGAGGATTGGTGAGTCATGTTTTTCTTCTACAAAATAATGTTATCATCTTGTCCACATAGTGATTTATCTTTTTGTGATGGTTATGGGGTACTATGTTGTTGTTAATGGGTGTATGATTCATATGGTTCCTACTTTTCATAATAAAATTATATTGAGGTTAATTTCTTTATATTGTTTAGGGCTATTGCTACTATAATGTCAATCAGTGTACGATGATTTCATTGGAGTTTGAAATCGTCAAGGGAAAGGAGGTATGTATGGCTCATGAAAAAGGTTTTAGACACTGACATAGATTTTGATTGAGGTCTCTTAGTTGTTTGACCGAGAGATTGGTTGGGAAGAGATCCGCCCCCCTAAAATCAATTGCGGCTTGGCTAGACTGAGAGACTGAGAGCTTGGCAGTCAACATTCTTCGATTTCACTGGTATGGCTCTCCCCTTTCTGACCATCATATCTTTCAAATTATTCAGTATTGATTTGGTTAATAATTAAGTTTTTTTTTAAGGGAATGGATATTTTTTGTTGCTTTTTTAAATATACATGTTTCCTATTACCAATAGCTATTGGTTTCAATATATGTGTACCGTTATTGTTCCTTTGTGTGTTTAAATCTAACTCTTTCCACATTTTTTCTGTTAAGGGACAAAAGCACATTGCAGGGAAGATGACGTACATTAAGAGGATGTTTGCAATTTATTTTATTTTATTTTTTGAGCTTCCTTTTTGTTTTGTTGGGATTAATGTTGATTTTTTTGTCGTGTGCTACAATGTTGATCCGTTTCCAAATATTCGATAGGAGTCAGCAATTGCCAAGGGCAAGGAGGTATGTATGGTTAATTCGCCATTCGGTCTATTTTTCATTTAATTTCATCTTTGGTTTATTCGTGGTCTCATACTGAGACAATATAAATTTGCATTGTGCAGTGAATGACTGGATTTTTGAGCCTAAGGAGCTAGAATGTAGAAGATACAATAGATATCACAATTAATACAAGGCAAAGGATGGGTGAGTGTTGTTACTTTTCTGAATTGTAGGTTTAGATGTAATAATTTCTAAGGAAAGGAAAAGTAATATTATATATATCTGTTGAAGTTTTTATGAATTGTAGTTTTAATCGTAGAACCGAAAAAATCACCTCTGATCCTAGTGGTCTCTCGTAACATTACCATGTAAATTTCATCCTTAGGGATGTTATAAAGGAGAATATAAAACAATGACGGAAGGAAAAAAATATTTCAATATGTAAAAACCTAGACTTCTACAAAATCCAATGAGAAACTGTAGCAAACTATGAGGATTACTTTCATCCCTTTAGGGAAAATGATCCCACATCAATCAATTTTGAAAATTCAATTTTACACCAGTTATAACAGCAGTAAAATAACAATTGTAGAAGTTGCAAAACAACCTTTTAATTCCTCAATGGCGATGTCAGAATTCCCAACAAATTGTCCTTTTACTTATGTCAAATCAGAGAGACAAGTAGAGTTGTAAATAGCAATACATGAAGAAGATATATGGCTGAAAATAAAATATGAAAATCACACAGGCTTGGGACACAAAATACTTCGCTAATATGCCGAGGATGAAATACATGGGCATGCCATAACCTTCTCTCGAGGAAATTGCAGACCAATGTTTAATTTTCTCATATAGCAATAGAAATACAATTCTTAGATCTTGATAATTACTTTCTAATGATTTTCCAACATTGATTTCATCTCACTGTTATGATTGAAGAATTATACACTAAAAGTGTCAAGTTGAAATTGAAGAAGAAACACGAGATCATAGAAGGATAACCACGCACAATTGACACAAATTTTACCCTGGGAAACCCAATCTTGGGAGAAAACCCAACCAAGTTTTCCAAGAAGAAATCAGTCCAATTCAAGTAGATTAACGATCATGAAGAAACCCTAGCATAGAGAGAAAAAATCTTTCATGAGGAAACCCTAGCAAGGGTAGAAAACCTCTAGAGACAATAAGAAACCCCCAAAATTACTCCTTGTGCCTTTTCTAGGCCTTTTTGGAAAGTGCTCGTAAGAGGAGGAAAGAAGATGTGATGTTGTTATGATAAAAAAGAAATGTGAGCACTTTAGTTATACACATAAAGTGACCTATAATTTCACTATGGCGTGGAATTGTACTTTTGATGAGGCCAACTTGTCTTCTTATCTACGGCTGGCTTTCCTTCTTTTCTTCAATATTCTCTAGAGCTTCTTCAATGCTATCTGGGACTTTGTCAATGGTATGACTTGTCTTGTTGGTTATTTATTCTTCACTAAAAATGTTGTCCATGTTGATGATCATCTCCTCTAATGTTTATTTGACCCACTAAGAACTCCCAGACACTTCTTAGATTCGATGTCAATTCAACATTAGACTAGACTTGTAAATTCCACAAGGGGATGAAGCCCCTATCGAATAAAGAAGTCAAATAATTGTAATATGGAATAGAACACTCCCTCACATAGTATGCAATGTGACCTCGATATTTTTTCACACTTATCCAAATCAAATAATTAAGAAAATATGTGCAAGCACCTCGAGCCTTATTCAAACCTAGCCAAATCACATTGCTAAGCAAGGCTACGCCCGTGCCATTCACCACTAGCCAAATCACATGGGAATTTCTTGCGAGTGAACGTATCGTTCTCCTTTGTCAAATAACTTGACCAATATGGTAGAATGTTTTCCCAGGAAAAACATCAACAACCAATATCTAGGGAAACCATGAAAACCCTAAGTCCATAAGCAACCCTAGGGCAAGTCAACATTCAAAGCACCGAATCAAATGCTTCTCAAAGTGAGGTGTCCACATGCCACACTAGGATTTGTCCAACCATTGAGGAGGTTAGCCCTCCAAGATAGCTTCCTACATGTCAAATCCTTCTCCTCCAATATGGTGCACCCTCTGATCAGTGGCTCATCAACTCAAGCATTCCTCCTTAGCGAATCGCCTTCGGTACCCTCACTCCATTGCACCCAACCTCTAAGATATTAATTCCCTCTTCCATGGTGGTTACTCCATGTGACATAAGCACCCATCATTTGCAGTAAGTGTGCCTCTATAAAATATGTTAAATTATTTCATGTGTGCTAACTACCACATCAACAAGCGTGCCTCGGTTGAATCGATCCCAAGATAAGCATACACACAACAAGTTCCACAACAAGAGTAAGTCAAACATTGTGCAACAAAGGGGATAGGGAACCACAAGCCCTCTTCTTGACATCGACTGCTCCTCTATATTGGTTAAAATAGTTCCAAAGAGATGCAAAGCTAACACACCCTCTTTGCAAGGAAAGGGATTTCCTAAACACCAATTTACTCCCTCCGTACCTCAATGTACCTGCATCTTGGAAATATGAGTCTATCATCGTTTTTCTGTTAAGTGTCGATTCCTCCAAATATTTTGGAAATGTCTCCAAAAAATCAGTCTCCTCCATCATGGCATCACTCCAACCCTGTTCTGCCAAACATGGAGGCTCATCAATGGAAGAAGAGGCCAATGCAACATTGTCAAGAAATGTCTTAGCAGAAGTAATTAATCTAGCTAAGGTTTTAGGAACCCCTTAATTCTTGTATCCATCTTGTAATATTCGAGTAATCAATATCAACTTCTAGCGAGCTGGAGCAGAGAGTAAGAAGGAGACATCCTTCCCTTTCCTATCATTTCCCATATTTGGAAATTTAACCTTCCTTTATTTTGGGATTGAATTATGGAAAAAAACCTTTTTTGCTCCCTTTATTCATTGGGCGAGATATCGTCACATCCTAACCAAACCTTGCATTTATACTCTATAACGTATTCCATTGCATTGAAATATAGATGTAGTACCTCAATTGTACATGTGATCTGCAAATAGAGGTCTGTTTAATCTTGAAATTTGAAACCAATAAGTGATCCCTCCAAATGTCCAGGAACTATCATTCAAACATCATTCTTCTCCATCATGCCATCACTCAACCCTTGTTTTGAAAAACAGGGAGGCTCACCAATGGAAGAAGTTAGTGAAACATGTTTAGCAAACAACTTAGGAGAAACACCTCCCCCCATTGAAATTTTATGGGAATGTAGATGCTTGTATACACCATGTGACCTCTTAGTAATCCATATAAAATTCTAGAGAGCTGAGGTAAAGGGTATCAAGGTGGTATCCTCCCATTGTTTCTCTTCCCCCAAATTTGGGATAAAATATTCTTTAGTTCTCGGATCGGATTCTGTAATAACAACGTTTTGCCTCCTTCAATCACTAATAGATGTTCCTCTCATCTTGAGCACCACACATCCTCATGACTTCACAGGCCTGCTCACCATATTTTTCCAATACGCTTGAACATGTATCGAGTAAGTCTCTGATGCCTCATTGTATCCAACAAAACAACCGTAGATAGTTAAAGCTTCCAATTTAATCCCCTTCTCATCAAGAACTAGTATGAAATAGACCCAAAAATGGGATACATGAGGTTCTTGATCAATGAATCCTTCCTTTTGTGTCTTTCCCTTTAGTATCATGTGAGTGCATATGTTGAAAATAAATATTGTTGTACTCCACTCTTCTGTCCAAAGACGCATGGGAAAATCCACATCATAGATGAAGGATTGGCAATGTTAACAGTAGATCTGTTCCCTCTTCCAGTCTGATTTAGAGGATTGGTGAGTCATGTTTTTCTCCTACAAAATAATGTTATCATCTTGTCCACATAACGGATTTATCATTTTTTGATGGTTACAGGGTACTATGTTATTGTTAATAGGTGTATGATTCATATGGTTCCTACTTTTCATAATGAAATTATATTGGGGTTCATTTCTTTATATTGTTCAGGGCTATTACTACTAAAATGTCGATTAGTGTACGGTGATTTCTTTGGAGTTTGAAATTGTCAAGGGCAAGGAGGTATGTATGGTTAATTCGTCATTCCATAGATTTATTATTTAATTTCATCTTTGGTTTATTAGTGGTATTATAGTCAAACTATATAAAGATGCATTTTGCAGTGAGTGACTAGTGTCTGAGAGTCTAAGAAGGTAGAGTGGAGAAGGTGCCTTGGATATTCGCAAATGAAGCACAAAGAATGTGTGAGTGCTGCTATTTTTCCATGAAATTTATATTATTTGAGATATAGCATAAATTATGGATGGAATGGTTCTTGGCTTCAACTCTCTAGTTTAACTTGTATTATGATTCTAATGTTTTATTATGTATCTATTGTAGATGGCTTTCTTTTAAAAGCAAGAGCAAAATAAATATATAATGGACTCAATCTTTATAAAACACACTCTAAGGGAGATGTGTTTTCGATTACCAATAGTTATTGCTTTTTGTAATATGCTTTCCATCATAAGAATGACATGAATGATGACACATGAAAATTAGCATGCAGACATTTTCCTATGACATGATGATGGTTCAGTTATAACTACTAATTCATTGGTTGCGAGTTGTGAGGTGATGATTGGGAGGTAAACGATCAATGGCCCAAGTGGTCCTGTTCATTTGATGATATTGAGGGTAAAACTCAATAAATAATTATGCCATAGGTTCATTTTACTTATATGATTTTTCATGGTTATGGTACCATCTTGAGAAAGCCAAAGTGCTTCATACTAGAGTTGTGATATCAAAGTCTCGAAGAAAGGCTAGAGTTGCACTGACTAATGGAGTTGCGTGGTTGGAGTTCGATGCATGGGGCTGAGTCCCTGGTAAGTGTTAAGGACGTTTTTTAGGTCATCCTTTCGAGATGCCTAGGATACGTGAGATAGCATCCCAAACCAGTTTCCTGCATGGGAATATGAGGCCTTGGGCCTTGCAGCCCCGATTAGGTTGATAGGTTTCAAGCTTGATCCCGGAAGTCGGGAAGATTCCTAGAGTTATGATCACACTTCCCCTGAGTTGTGATATTAACTTTCGAGGCATATTGTGATCAGTTGGGTTGACATTATACTTGTTGTGGTGTATCATGGTTAAGATGAAGAGTAGAGGAATAAGGAACATGATGAAATCTTACTTCGGGATGGAGATGCTTGGAGTGGAGGGGTACGTGGAGCCCGATTATTTGAATTATTCATATACTTGGTGATGAAAATAAAAGATTGATCTTAAAATAAATAATCACAAGTAATAATAATGATAAAGCAAATAAATAATATTGATGATGATGAAATAATAAGCTAATGAAATTACTATAAGAGAAAAAGTTAAAGAAAAATGAAAAACGAAAAAGAAGAACTAAACAAACCAAAAGCTAACAAAAAGCGGCATGACTAAAGACATGAATAATTATTGGATGGAAATTGGAGTCAATGCATGGGATTTTGGCATAGATGGATACGAAGAATAACTATACAAATGAGGTTGAGGAGACGATGAAGATATATAGGAGGTTGTAGCAAACTTTGGCATCAATACATTCTGGAAGCTTGGCTCATGAAAAAGGGTTTAGACACTTGCATAGTTTTTGATTGAGGGCTCGAGGGCTCTTAGTCATTTGACTGAGAGTTTGGTTGGGAGGATAGTCATTTCCCACAAATCAGTTGTGGCTTGGATAGAGTTAGAGACTTATAGATTGGCGGTCAACATTCTCTGATTTGACAGGTATGACTCTCCCCTTTATGACCCTCATATCTTTCAAATTATTCAGTAGTGATTTGGTTAATAGTTAAGTTTTGTTTTTTTGAAGGGAATGGATATTGTTTGTTTGTTTTTTAAATATACATGTTTTTCTACTACGAATATATTGGTTTAAATTTATGCTTACCTTTATTGTTGCTTTGTGTGTTTAAATCTAACTCTCTTCGTGTTTTTTCTCTCAAGGGACAAAAGCATATTGTAGGGAAGATGACGTACATCAAGATGATGTTTGAAATTTATTTTATTTTATTTTTTGAGGTTCCTTTTTGTTTTGCTGGAATTAATGTTGATTTTTTTGTCATGCGCTACAGTGTTGATCAATGTCCAAATATTCGGTAGGAGTCAACAATTTCCAAGTGCAAGGATGCATGTATGGTTAATTCATCATTCATTCCGTTTTCATTTAATTTCATCTTTGGTTTATTCGTGGTCTCATATTGAAATTGTGTAAATTTTCATTGTGCAGTTAGTGACTGGATTTTTGAGCCTAAGGAGCTAGAGTGGACAAGCTACAATATATATCACAAATACAAGGAAAAGGATGGGTGAGTCCTGTTACTTTTCTGAATTGCAGGTATATATGTAATACTTTCTAAGGCAAGGAAACATAATATTATATATATGTTGAAGTTTTATTAATTGTACTTTTAATCATAGAATAAAAAAAATCACCTCTGATCCTAGTGGTTTCTCGTAGCATTACCATGTAAATTTAATTCTTCAGGATGTTATAAAGTAGAGTATAAAATGATGTCGGAAGGAGAAAAATATTGCAATATGTAAAAATGTAGACTTCTACAAAATACAATGAGAAACTGTAGCAAACTGCGAGGATTGGTTTCATCACTTTAGGGTAAATGATCCCACATCAATCGATTTTAAAACTTCACTTTTATACCAGTTATAACAATAGAAAAATAACAATTGTAGCAGTTGCAAAACAACCTTTTAATTACTCAATGACGACATCAGACATACCGATAAATTTTCCTTTTACTTATGTCAAATCAAAGAGATAAGTGGAGTTGTAAATAGAAATACATGAAGAAGATATATGGCTGAAAATAAAATATGAAAATAAGACTGGTTTGGGACACAAAATACTTCACTAATATGCCGAGGATGAAATACATGGGCAGGCCATAACCTTCTCTCAAGGCTATTGCAGACCAATGTTGAATTTTCTCATATAGCAGTAGAAATGCAATTTTCAGATCTTGATAATGACATCCTAATTATTTTCCAACATTGATTTCATCTCACTATTATCAATGAAGTCCCTATCGAATAAACAAGTCAAATCAATCTAATATAGAATAGATCACTCCCTCACAGAGTATGCAATGTGACCTTGAGCCTTCTTCACACTTATCCAAATCACATAATTATGCAACGATGTGCAAGCACCTCGAGCCTTATTCACACCTACCCAAATGAAATTGCTAAGAAAGTATATTCTTGTGCCATTCACCACTAGCCAAATCACATGGGTATTTCCTAGGAGTGAACGTATCGTTCTCCTTGGTCAAATCACATGACCAATATGGTAGAATGTTTTCCCAGGAAAAACATCAACAACCAATAGCTAGGGAAACCATGAATACCCTAAGTCCACAAGAAACCCTAAGTAAAGTCAATAATCAAAATATTGAATCAAATGCTCCTTAAAGTGAGGTTTCCACATGTCAGACTTGGATTTGTCTAACCCTCGACGAGGTGAAGACTCCAAGCTAGCTATCTGCATGTCGAATGCTTATCCTCCAATACTGTGCACCCTCTGATCATTGGCTCATTAACTCAAGCATTCCTCCTTAGAGAACGTGCAAGGCACCTTGGTACCCTCACTCCATTGCATCCAATCTCCAAGAGCTTAATGCCCTATTCCATGGTGGTTAGTCCACATGACATAAGAACCCATTATTTGCAATAAGTGTTCCTTCATAAAACATGTTAAATTGTTTCATGTGTGCTAAGTACCACATCAGGAAGCGTGCCTCGGTTGAATAGATCCCAAGCTAAGCATACACATAGCAAGTTCCACAACAAGAGGAAGTTAAACATTGCGCAACAAAGGGTACATGGAACCACAAGCCCTCTTCTTGACATCGACTGGTCCCCTAGATTGGTTAAAACACTTTAAAAGAGATGGAAAGCTAGCACACGCTCTTTGCAAGGAAAGGGATTTCCTAAACACCAATTTACTCCCTTTGTACCTCAATTTACCTGTATCTTGAAAATATGAGTCTATCGTCATTTTGATATCAATCACCGATTCCTCCAAATATTTTAGATATGTATCCCAAAAATCGGTGTCCTCCATCATGGCATCACTCCAACTTTGTTATGCCAAATAGGGAGGCTCGCTAATGGAAGAATAGGTCAATGCAACATGGTCAAGAAATGTCTCAGCAGAGGTAATTTCCCTAACTTAGGTTTTAGGTACCCCTTAATTCTCGTATCAATCTCGTAATCTCTGAGTAAGCCATCTCAACTTCTAGCAAGTTGGAGTAGATAGTAAGAAGGAGACATACTTCCCTTCCCTATCCTCTCCCATATTTGGATCTTTAACCTTCCTTTATTTCTGGATCGGATTCTGGAAAAAAAACCTTTTTCTCTCCCTTTAATCCTTGGACAAGATACCATCACATCCTAACCAAACCTTGAATTTGTACTTAGTAACGTCTTCCATTGCATTGGAATGTAGATGTAGTAGCTCAATTTTATGTGCGACCCATAAATAGAGGTCTGTTTTAGTATTGAAAGTGTAAACCAATAAGCTATCCCTCCAAATGTTCAGGAACTGTCTCCCAAACATCATTCTTCTCCATCATGTCATCACTCAACCCCTGTTTTGCAAAAGAGGGAGTCTCACCAATGGAAGAAGTTAGTGCAACGTGTTTAGCAAACATCTTAGGAGAAACATCTCCCCCCACTGAAATTTTATGGGAATGTAGATGCTTGTATCCACCATGTGATATCTTAGTAATGCATATCAAATTCTAGAGAGCTGAGGTAAAGGGTTGCAAGGTGGAATCCTCCCATTGTTTCTCTTCCCCCAAATTTGGATCTGAAATCTTCTTTAGTTCTCGGATCGGATCTGTAATAACAACCTTTTTCCTCCTTCAATCTCTAACACAGGTGCCTCTCATCTTGAGCACCACACATCCTCATGAGTTCGCAGGTCTGGTCACCATATTTTTCCCATACACTCGAACTTGTATCGAGTAAGTCTATGATGTCTCATTGTATCAAACAAAACCACTGTAGATAGTTAAGGATTCCAACTTAATCCCCTTCTCATCAAGAACTATTCTGCAATAGACCAAAAAATATGATACATCGAGTTCTTGATTAGTGAATCCTTCCTTTTGTGTCTTTACTTTCAGTATCATGTGAGTGCATATGTCGAAAATAAACATTGTTGTACTCCATTATATTTCCAAAGACTCAAGGGAAAATCCACATCATAGATCAAGGACTGGAAATGTCAACAATATATTTGTTCTCCCTGCCTGCAACAAAGCGCTTTACTAATTGCAGGGTTATAGTTACCTCCATTATCTAAACATAACGGTTTGATCTTCTTTGATTTGTGGTTTTCAATCGAGGGATTGATTTCTATAAAATAATGGAATGCCTGATTCTTATGGTTCATCAAATAATTCCAAGTTGTGTGAGTGGAATCATCAATGAAAGTAATACGAAGTTTCTCTGGATTGTAGTTTTATTGCGAGAACAAAAAGTCTCACCTTTGATCCTAGTAGTTTCCCAGAGCTTTACCTTGTAATTTTCAGCCTTAGGGATGTGATGAAATGGAGTATAAAATGAGAGTAGAAGGACAATACTATTTCACTCCATAAAAAATTAGTCTTCTACATAGACCAAGGAGAAAATATAGCAAACTACGTTGATTAGTTTCATCCCTTTTGGGCAAATGATCCCACACAAATTGAATATGAAATTTCATTATTACAACAGTTATAAAAGCAGTCAAATAGTAATTATAGCATCAACAAAGAAACCTATTAATTTCTCAATGACGATGTTAGACCGCTCATCAAATTGTCCTTTTAGTTCTGTCATATCCAAGAGATGAGTAGAGCTGTAAATAATAACATAAAAAACACATATGGCTTAAAATTCAATATGAAAATCACACGACTTTAGTACAACAAAATGATTTATTGGTATGTTGACGATAAAGTACATATGCTTTCCATAACATTTTCTCAAGGCTAGTACAAACCACTAGCTAGATAAACCATGATAACCCTAAGTCATCTGAGGAGTCCCAACAAGCGAGAATTACTCCAACGAGACCTCCAATGCAGGACATCCATTTCACTTCTTGTTCTCCACCTAATATACACTGAGGATTTATCAAAAAGGCCTAATATCAAACTTTTGAAGGATGATCCCTAGCCGTGGACTTCCAAGACCACTACAACAAATCCTGGAATTAGCATCCCATTTAGCATTTCTTTTTAGTGCAATTTTTTTTTAACATTGAGTGGTCAAACTAGATGCTAAATGGGACACGTCATGGAAAAAACTTAAAGCGTCTCAAAAAACATCTTTTTTTGCTTCCTAAATAGAATCCTTTATGACGTCCAAATAACGTCTCTTTTTTTGCTTCCAGAATAGCGTCCAACTTTGCTTCCTAAACAACGTCAAGGTTTGCTTCCAGAATAGCGTCCAACTTTGCTTCCTAGCGAGTGTCCGCTTTTGCTTCTTAAATGACACCCCTGTTAGCGCCATATTCGCATCCTTAATAGCACCATGTTAGCATCCAAATTAGCATCCAATATTGCATCCATTTTTGCTACCACTTTAGCATCCCATTTTGCACCATGTTTTACTTCCAAATATGTGCCAATTTTCGCTTCCAAATTTGCACCAATTTTTGCTTCTTTTTTGCATCGCGTTTTCTACCAAAATGACTCCAAATATTTCTTCTATAGTTGCACCATATTTTGCTTCCTGTGTAGCGCCATGTTTTGAATCCAAAGTAACATCTTATTTTTCTACCATATCAACGCCATGTTTGGCTTCATCATTAGCGCCATGCGTTGCATCCTTTTTAATGACTAGTTTCGCGTCTCTCATGTTTTGGTCACTAATTTAGTCTTTTTTAGTATTTAACTGATATTATAATATCATTAGGGCATGGAGGACTTGAACGACCAACCTCCTGCTTATAAGGCAGGCTCTCTTCCATTGATCTAGAACCCTTTAAGAATTTGGGAACCTAACTTACAGAGTCCTCTATAATGGTAAAAAGAATCAATACACAGCTTTGAGTATCTAATGTTCGACCAAGGCAACAGAGAAAGATGATTTTGTAATACCAGAAATGACACTTGTCAACATCAACAGTGTTGCATGTATCAAAAGATGACAATGTAAAAGTACCAATTTGGTTACCTAAAATCATGTAGCTTGGGAATTCTAGTTATATTAGGACCTGATAAGCCATGTGATCAGCAATACACATTAGTGCATGCACATCACCAGAGAAAAAAGAAATGTTCCACTAGTCTAGCTAGCAGACAAATTATGATAGCCTAGTTACAAACATGTAATATCTTGCACCTTATTCTAGTATACATACAATTCTGCTGTTGGTCCTAGCTGCATGTGATTACACACGTGATAAGTTATAACTTATGTACCAACATAGTTACCTGCATAAGATCAGTTCTAACAGAGTGGGGAAACAAGAGTGAAAAAAAAGAGAGTGTGCCTTGAAACAGATTTTATATCATTGCAATGAATTGTGAATTGTCGATTCAAGCATTTAAAAGCATGAGAATTGAGAATTAACTGCAGAAATGCATCTGGGAGATAGCATGAGTTCTATAAGGAAACTTAATTTCGATGTCTTTAAAGATCTGTAAGGTGCAGCAGGAATAGACCACTCACTAAATATGTTGGGGGGTGGGGGTTGAAGGTATTATGGAAGGAATTTTCAGTGGAAACATCATACACTGAGAATCTACAATATCTTCCTGAACATAAAAAATGGCGAGTACAAAAGAGTAATGTGGCTGAACGACATCAAGTGGATAATGGTACTCATTATGATGAAGGGATCAAAGGGATCAAAAAGAAAGTTTAGAGAAAAGAGTAGTATCATTTCTAAAATATTGACCATTCCAAGAACTCCCTAGGAATGGTTTGTTGGCTTCCATTTCTTGTCATTTTTCGGGAACTTTTCCAGGTTGTATCCTTCAGGAGATGGGTCATTCCCATAAAAAAAAATGCAATAACAATCATTTCAGCCTGCAGAGCGTATTTTATGCCCTCATTTGGATATAAAAGAAGCGAGCGCAAATTTTAAGAAAAAACAACAAGAAGCTTAAGTTAGTCTGACCTAATATATTGCTAGTAATCAAATACTTAACAGAAGTCAGCTATGATAATTCATCTAGTTATCAGTGAGAAGCTAAAGTTACTAGGATATAGATAGATATATGTATAGATATGAGAACAAATTGGATACAATATGGTTGGCTATGCATAAAATAAAAATACATGTAAAATATGTGTGAGCATTTATAATTCTTGAAATATAACTGAATGCCTATATTAATATTAAACCATCGTATGTAAACAATACATGAAAATAATTCTTGTCACTTTACATATTATATATCACAACATATCATCACTCATTCAAAATATCAATTAATAAATTCATTATCTTCATATGAGTATTGAAGTTCCACATTGTTAATATCTTCTAGTGAGAAGAGATGTAGAAGGATGAGGTAGATCCATATGCATATACTCCACCAGTAGAAGCTTATGTTACCTTTTACTGTTTTACCAAATTAATCTGAGTGCAATGAAATACATGCAATTTAGGTAATTTTGGTTCGTCACACCCATCCTAGTAGACCCCTTCCTATAATTTACTCTCTTATGTCATAAAAGGTGGAGGTTGGAATGAAGTTATGGACAAATACAAACTCCTTGGCCTACTTTGATTCCAATCAAGTGCATTGCATGAATGAAGCAATAAATATTCCACTTCCTCTCAATTGATAACGAAATGATGACCCATGAAAAGAAGTGTAATAGCTAAAGTCTCAATATCACCCCATTCAATCAGCTTCATGATTTCTCCATCTGTAGTATCCACATCCACATACATGCCCCAAGTTTTAAAGATAAGAGTGCAGAAATTTCTAGCAGACCTCCATGTTAACTTTGGGATTTTAAAGCATTCTCATCAAGGCTTTCTTGTCTCCAACTACAATTTACTTATTGTCATTGTTTGATACTTTTATTTTTGGAAATAAAAGCATATCAGCATGATTGAACCTAGAATTCAATGTAGATGTCAAAAGATGCAGATGCAACAGATTTACGATCTCCTTCTTTCTTTCAGTAACTATTTCCCACTTATCATGATAGAATCTTTCCTCTAGGTCCTGCTCTTTTGCATTAATAGCATCCATCATCTTCTCCAACAGGCTATTCATATGCCCTGATCCCTCACACGCCTTTCCAACCAAGGTGCATCTATGTCAATGTAGCAAATGATGGAGTCCAGAATCTAGAAAACACAAGTGTTGCCCACCTATTTTGACTAGGTGGCAACCTCATGTACATTGAAGATGTACATTATGTGTAGTTTGTACCATGGAAAAATTCTGGGGATTTTTCACTCAGCAGGGCAATTATGCCCCTTTTGTACACGAAATGTCCACTCCCCTGCGTGGGACAATTAATGTAAATTGATATGTTAGCATGGGTCATTCCTCTAAGGATGTCACCATGGAATTTATTATCAGGGAAGTCCTCTTCACCGAGTGTTTTTTTCCCCTTCCAGTTAATTTTGTTAATTAACAATTTTAATTGGTTGGGTTTTTCATTCACAAATCCTCCAAAGTGGTGAATTGGTGTTCTGATAATCAAGCCCATGAGGTGGCTAAGGTTTCAAGTTGTTTTCCATGACCATGCTAGCCATATCTTCTAGTCTTGCATAATTTCATTAGGATTTTAATTTTATTTTTTAATTTTTCCTAATTAATCAACTTTACAATTTGGTGGTTAATTAATTAAGTTTTGATGTAATAATGTAATCTCTTGAACCTCGGCATTTTGTAATAGGGGCTATGAATGCAAATTAAAATGCTATGACACCCCCTAAGCCATTGGTTCAAGTCCCATGTCATTCTGGCAAGGGGTTAAGAAGTTAGACCAATTTTGGTTAAGACAAGTTATTTTTTCCTAGGAAATTAATTTAATTTCCAAGGGTGAAAAAATAAATTATTTGATTTTGAAGGAAAAAATCAAATAAAGCCATGGTAATTAAGTTTGTGGGTGGCTAAGCATAGTCAATTTTTATTTAATAAACCTCCCCATGGTCAAAATAATTTTTTGAAGATTTCCTAAGTGGGGCGCCCCTCTTGTCTTAATAAAAAATAAAAAATAAAAGATTAAAAATTAAAAATAATAAAAATCAAAATTCGAGTCAAAGGAAGCCCCAATTAAAAAAAATAAAAGATAAAAGATTAAAATAAATAAATAAATAAATAATAAAAAGATAAAAATAAAAAATAAAAGATTAAAAATTAAAATAAAAGATAAAAATAAAAATAAAACAATGAAAAAAAGAAGAAGATAAAAAAAAAAGATTAAAAATGAAAGATAAAATAAAAGATAAAAGATAAAAAATAAAAGATAAAAATAAAAATAAAACAATAAAAAAATAAAAGATAAAAACAAAAAAAAAAGATTAAAAATGAAAGATAAAATAAAAGGTAAAAGATAAAAAATAAAAGAATAAAAAGATAAAAACTAAAATAATAAAAATTAAAATTTGAGTCAAAGAGGGCCCCACTTGAGTCATGGAAACCCTAGATCTAAGGGTTAAGCTTCATTGTGACATGGATCTATCTTTTTGACCATTGATTTAAAAAGACACCCTTGCTTATGATTGGTGGATGGCTTGCAAAGTCAACAAACCTAGATTTAGGGGTGGAGGAGAGCTAGAGTTTAGATCTATGTTTTGGACCCTTGATTTGGGAGTGGATTTGAGATCTTTTCAACTATAAAAGAGAGGCCCCTCCTCTCATTTTATAATCATTCTTTGGAGCATGGTTATGCTGCCAAAAATGCTCTCTTCTCCATCTCTTCTCTATTCTTCTCTCTCAAGTTTTCTTTGGCTATTGTAATGTTGTTGCCCTATTGGGGTTTATAATACATCAATCTTTGGAGGATACATTTGTTGGTGCACCCATTTTGTGGCTTGAAGTGTCAAAACCCCAAAATTTCGAAAAATTTAAAACTTTTAAAATAACATATAATCACACTAAAAGCAGTTGTTAACTGGTTGATTAGTTTATGCTAATTAAAATGTAGCTGAATAGTTATTTAAATACTCTGTACTTTGAAAAACATTTTTCTTTTTAGATACTAATTACTTTTCTGTTTGCGACATAAGGTGGTTTGTTGTAAAGGGCTGGGCTTACTTAGCTTTCGAGCTAACGCAGCCGTTTCCTTCTATTACAGGTTTACAGGTAAGAAGTATGGTTCGATGCTAACCAGTCTTTGAAGTTACAGTTCAGATTTCTGCATTCAAATTGTTTGGTAACGCTTATACATGCTAGACAAAAATATCATACTTCTCAAGGTAATAACTTGTTATTTCTGCTATATTTTCCTTTGGAATTTAATATCAAAAGGAATGCATTTTTCACATACAAACAGTAGAAGACTATACCATACAGGTTCATGAGGTTTAGTAGATTTCTTAGTACGAAAACTATAATTGTTCATCCTGAAGATAAGTATAAGAACTTCATATAAATTTACATACATCAAGGAGTAGATAGGTTTATTATCTTCTTTTGAAAACCTTCTAGTGGCCATCATGGTTGTAATCTATGACAGCTAAACACTATCATAAACTATTACCTTATTACTCTTTAAAACACATACCAAACCTTAGGCTTGAGTGCACTATGCTATGGTATAAACCATATAACTCTATGATCATAACAATGGTCTAACTACAACAATACGTAGCTTGGAAAATATTTAGCAAAACATAAAATACTATGATCATAACGATGAACTTAAACTTCAAGCAATACATAACATGGAATATATATGAAACAATACATAATATGGAATATATATTAAACAATACATATTAAACAATATGTATATACCATATAAAATCTTATGTAGCATGCAGTCTATATATATATTAGACTTAATAATTTCAACAATCCATATGCTATACATTATGTATATGCATCGTGCTAATAACTAACATATAAAACAATACGATTGTATCATTAGACTAAAGCTCGAACCTACGTAGCATGGAAATGCATAAACTCTATGCAAATGATGCGTTATGGCAAACAATGATGTAGGTATATACCAAGGTGTAAGGCTTCCATAAGAACATTCCAGCGATGATTTTGGTTGATTAAAATCATAGGCCATGGACTTTGGAGTGAAACAATACTTATGGCAATTATTAAAACATTACGTGGACGCATATCAACCTTTCCTTGGCGTTATAAATGGTTGAAAGAACCCTAGCTCTTCATTCCTCTTTTCCCTTGGGCCCTTTGGCCGCTCTGCATCTTCTTCGAACCACCTCTGCCATTGTGTTGATCCCCACCGCATCCCTTGGTGGCTCGGCTCCTCGCGAGCTCTGCCACTGGAACGTGAGGGTTATTAAGTTATAAAATTGCTTGATGCTATCTTAAAGCATTGCCGTTGCTGGTTGCTTGGTTCCATACAAATCCTGCTCCTCTAGTATTGCGAGAGGGTTTTATACCTTCTGATTAACATGGCCATTGCTATCTGCAGGCTGTAAGTTAAAAAGGTGGAGAGAAAAAGTTGCAGCTGTAGGGTTTGTACTTCTTTGGTGAAATCGTTGTGGGGTTTCTTTCATACTCCTGGAAGTTGCATGAGTTAGCACCATTATCTTGGCTATCGAATGGTACCTCTTACAGGAACTGATCACGGCTTCGCTGAGAGGGACATCATCTGTACAGGTAACCGCTTACTGTTTATTTGTTTTTAAATACAATAAATGTATATTATCCAAATCTCTTTTATATAAAAAGCTAACAGCCAAAATGCTATCGTGTTCTTGACAGGTGAACCTGCTATTCCTCTTCGCTCGCACGAGAACAAGGGTTATGGCTTCCAAGACCACGGTAATCCTTGGTTCTTCCACGGCTCATCATCTTTGTCTGCAACCTTTACAAGATTTCACTAGTTTGATCGTTGCAGCTCTGGTTGACCTTTACGGTTGTTGGGTTAATTGTTTTTATAGTTTTTAATACTATGGGTAAAAACCCTAGCTCTTAAAAAGAGCCATTCGGCTATGGCCGTGAATGTAAACCCTGTTTTGAAGTTAATGTTTGGTTTTTAAAACCCTTACAGGCTACAAGCCTTGCGTTACTATTTCCAGTAAATTATACAGGCTACACGCCTTTATATAAATATATTTATGTACAACTATGGTTAATAAATAAAACAAGTTGCAGGTGTTCTGCTGTTTAAAAGTAAAAGGGGTTAGGGTTTTTACCCCCCGGTTATAAGAAATATTTGAAACTGTTTCTCTCTCTTTTGTATCTGTCCTTAAAGCAGTATTGGAAGGATTGAGTAAAAGAATACTTGCAGTGTTTTGTTTATTAACCCAGCCGTAAGGAAATTATTAATAATTTTTCCTTTTATTAGATAATTTCTTTGTTAATGAGACATTGGTCTCATTAGGTTATTAATTTACCCTCGGTAGTATAAATGCATTTCCTCTTGTTTTAAATCTAAATAATAAATAAACTTCAAGCTTATACAGCCTTAAAAGTAACCCTAAAGAGTCATTGTCTTATTTTTATAAATATTATTTATTTTACAATAAAATATATGTTTAGGGTTTTAACCTTATTATACAGTTTTTAAATAGTATCGTCTCCTGTTTGGATATAATATAGTAATAATATTATTCTTTGATATATATAGGTAAAAATCATTACCCTAAAGACTAAGCTCGTTATATGAGCAAACCTGTTACTTACCTTTGATTTTAAAAACATCTGAGTTCTTTAAATAAATGAAATTGTTGTATAGAGTTGTTGTCAGATTAAAATACATGAATTAATCTATGGATTGCTTATAATATAATACCTTGTTAAAAAGTAGGGTTTGTTTTTAATTTCAAATCTCTGTATATAAATAAATAGTGTTTTACTTTTCTTAGATTATGATGGATAATGTATATTGTATAACCGTGTTATTACAATAATAATTACTAACAATAGAATTAGTAATCTTACTCTTAGTTGGATTTTTAAATTCTCTATTTGTTTTAACTTTAATTACTGTTATAATAAATAGATTACTATTTATTATTTTTCTTTATTCTTTATATATAAACTATTCTATCGATACTATGCTGTCAATTAGTTTAGTTCTTTAGTTGCAAATATTTTACTTAGGATTGTTCTATAAAAACAAAATACTGACCTACTTCCATTCAGATAACGAATGAGAAACTTTGTAATCCTATACAACTTAGTTTGAAACAAAAGAAATTAATTAACATACAGAAAAGAAATAACATTATTAATACACCTTTTCTACAGTTCTAGATAGTCAATCCTAATTTATAAAACAAGTTTATTACTCGAGTTTATTTTGGTAAGAAAGCTATCCTAAACATAGGATAAAATATAAATAATAGTAAGAAATTTTTATTGATCTTTTACTTTCTAACCTACACAGTAAAGTTTAAAAGGAATGAATACACAGCACTAAAAATTAACTTTTCTTTCTTTTTCTGTTCGTGTAAAATAACATATAAATTTGGAAAAGCACTTGAAACAGCTAGATAGGAACTCAGTTCAGAAGAATACTTCTTCTAACGCTGAGACATTGTGCTAGAGTACTATCTGGTGATACCAGATGTGGAAAAACACAGTGATTACTAACAAGTTTTTACTTCTAATAAACTGGGATACTAACTTTACTGCTACTAACTAATTACTCAAACATGTAAATTAACATAACATTCATCCATTAATACTCAGAAAAAAAACATAAAGAATGAATGACAGAACCTGATTTAGCTGTGGACAACAACAGCAATGGGAGGTCGTTCCTCCCTACCAATTCCTGGAGAGCGCTCAAACAACGACTTCTCAGGACCCCCGAGCTTGCTTTGGTCTCCCTGGCTGGAACTAGGTGCAGCAAATCAGATACCAGTCTTCAACTCAGTATTAACTCAGAACTATCAGTCAGTTCTCTCAGCCCATGGCTGTAAATAAGAATCAAGTTACTGTAGCAATCCACTCAAGAACACTTCCTTACTGTTTTCCCTCTTTCCTCAATGAAATTCCTGAATAACATTCACCTGAATGAATTCTCTCTGGAATAATAAAATCCGAGCAGCCTCAGCTCTCTTCATTGAGTACTTTTTAAAGATTGCCTAGGTCTTAGTTGGGTTAACTGTCATTTAATGAGCCACCTGCTCACATTCCACTTTCTTGGGGAATCATGACCCCAAATATAGGGAAGTTGCCACCTGCAACTTAGGAAGTGTTTGAAGATGATGCCACTTGTCTTTTGCCTTTCCACCTAGTTCCATCCACCAGTTTGACCAGTAACCTCTTTTAACAGCTCTCCCATGCTGTTGTCTCCATAATTTATTTATTATTAATAAAATATTCTGAATTACACTCCATAACTGTTGACTCTGCTGAGTCATCAATCCCTACTTAGGATTAAGTTTAACATAATGTCTCAGAAATATAATAAAACAATTTACATAATTTTACAAAATTGGGGTATGTGACATGAAGAGTGAGGTAACTGTTTATGGTTGGTTATTGTTGCATTATTTATCATAGAAGCTCTCCACAAAGGTTTTTGTGGAGAGACTTGTAGGTATAAGTTTTTCTATTTGCACTTGTGATTAACATTGTAAGATTTTGCAAAGGTTTTTGCATGATTTATGGTGTTCTCATCTTTATGTGTGAGTTTTGCAGCTTTAGCTAAACTCTTTGCAGGGATCCAATCTTGGAAAAGTTCTCCCTCCAAGGCCCTAATCTCTAATCTTGTTTTCTGTTTTAAAGACTAGTAGTTTTGTTATTGTTTAGTATCAAAATCTAGTTTCCTTTAATAGATCCATGTTATATTTTTATGATACATTTCAGATTTGATTTCTTACTGTGTTTTAGGTGGCTAGAAATGCAATTTCCAGCCCTCTAATATTCAATTTTCTGATATTTTAAAACCCAGATTTTTACTGTAAAATTTCTGTATTTTTATACTAACAATTTCTAACTTCCTTTTAAGTTTCCTGTCATTTTCTAGCAAGCTTTGCTTGCTGGTTTTTAGTAGGTTTTACAGTTTACAAGGGGAGGTTATGCCCAAATCACATCAAAAACACCTCAACTTGCAACCGGTTTCAAAAGGGTTCAACCTCTTATCTTCTTACTCTATTTTCTAGCTATTTGTAAGCCTTGGGAGAGTCTCTTCATGGGTATTCTCTAAAAACTTTCAAATTAATTTGTAATCATATTGTAATTAGGTAGGAATTAGATAAGTAGTTGTGCTTTCATTTTCAAGTAGATCTAATATTTTTCCAGCCTTATTTTACCCACCTTCTCTTTTAGGGAGATTGATGTGTGGTTAATATATTTTGCTTAGATTAGTTTACTTTCAAGCATTTCTTTTTCAAACAAAGCATTTAGTTAGATATTTACTTTCTGTCACTTAGTTTACTGTTTTGAATGAATATACAACCTAACATCCGTCCGTGTATCCTCTGCCCTCCATTATCTCCCTTTAGGGAACTTGGATCAAGTGTATGAAAAACGGAGGGGTTTGGGGGCTTTAGTTTAATAGGCATCCATCTTGCTATTTTTTCGGTTGATTAAAAATAGTGACCTCAGAAGCTAGTTGGAGTAGAAGACCGTGGGGGGTCTCTAGGCGTTCTACGTCCTCCTTGTTGAGCATCGGGGCATTGGGGTTTGACCTGGGAGCTACAGGTGGACTTGTTTCCACTATTTTGAGCGCACCAGCATTCCCTCTTTGACTTGAGAAATACTAGATTGGGGTAGTCACACCACCGGATCTAAAACTTAATCAAAGACTTCAGCTTTAATAAAATTTATTAAAACGAACCAAGAGACATTGCAAAACATCTTACCCACATTTCAGTTTCTGTATTTGCTTCAAAGTCCTTGCTTTTCAAGGCTTTCATTTTACAAGTAAATATTGCAAGCATCTCAATTTCATTTCAGTACCTTGCACTTTCAAGTATAATATCTTTAAAGTACTGTGGCATGCTTGAGTAAAACATTGTTTAATCTTGTAACTTGAAAGCAATTTGTCATTAGATATTTGAGATAATAACTTGTTCATCTGGTGTATATCTTGTTTCTTTTCAGGTATCATTGTATATTTGTTGAACCATTCTTTGGCACTTGTTCATATTGTGTAATTCATTTACATTGTTCATATTGTTAATATTGTAGATCTTGCTTAGCTTAGACAACTGTGGATAATCATTCTTAATTCTTTTGTAAGTTTGTAACTTGTAATCTTTTGACTCCATTTAATCTAGGTACTGATCTTGTAACTTTGTAACCTTAATAAAATAAAATCCCTTTAACTAAATTGTTAATAAACCTTCATGTAGGGAATACCCCCCTTGGCTCTGTTGGGATTTGGCCTAAATGGAGGAGTTGGTAGATTGTGGTGACAGTGGTCCCCAACTCTAACTTTCCCCCAAGGACACACAAAGCGGGTTGGAGACTTCCCCGTATCATAAAGTGTGTATTAGGTAGCAACAACAAGCATCAAAGATCACCAAGTTGACCAAGAGCAATTTCACCTCCACAGGCCTTTTTAAGATAATGGGAGGGAAGGTATCCCAATTCTCAACAACTTCATTAAATTAAGAGGGGGGAGGGGGGAGATATTTTTGAGCTACCATAGGAAAATGATGGATAACAATGGTTCAAAGAAAACTCATGAAGTTTGTAGTAGCCCACCAGTTATCATGAAGAATCAATCTATGCATAGTTTAAGTTCTATCAGTTTGAGACGACCTCTACACAACACAAACATCGTTGATTACCATGCTAGATAAAGGTCAAGTTCACCTTTGCTAGCCAATTCAAAACAATGTAAAAAGAAAAATGAGTTCTGAGAAACCTTGAAAAGTTTCAACCTATCAAAAAATAAAAAGTAAAATAACAAATTTATACAAAATCAAAATACGTACATGCCTTTATGAGCTGCAATTTCACAAATTGCCAATAAATGGCCTAGAAAATCTATTAGCTTTTGAAAAATACCCAGATCTAATTTGTTATGATCTATTCTAATCCAGTCAATCTTCCCCATCTTACTCAACAAAGGTTGAGAGCAAGTACCACATAGAACCAAGAAATATATTTGTTATGTGTAGCTTCCACAATGGTACAATCAAGGAAATATATTTGTTATATTCATCCATCGAACCTGCTAGGCACTTATAGCAGTCAACAACAACCTCAACATAGTCCACAAAAGTAACAGGTTTCCCATTGCTTTGGTCAACAGTAAATCTCGGTGCAAACGTGGGCATGGTTAGGGCTTGATGACAGTGGTCATCTTGCAAAGTGTTCATCTATTGGATTCTTTTGGTATTCCCTAATGGAAAATTCAAATTGATGTAATAATCCATTCCTTATCTGCTCATGTACAAACTCAGTCATCTCATACTAAGAAAGATTTCCATTGCTGGGGTTTTTATTCCTTGAAAAGGTTTTCCCCAGGGTAAAAATTTGTGTACTTGTGAGTGATTGTTTCTTCTTGTGTACAGTTCATCTACTGCTGCTATAATATTAGCTTTATACTCTTAAAGTCTGCAATTTTTGAAAAGTTTGTTACTACTAACAAATTCAAATCCATGTTAAAAATTTAACATTTAGTACTTTATGGAACATATTAGGTGATCATCTATGGTAGTACTGAGGCCTATAGAATCTGATCAAGATGTTGATCCATGATGAAATATTTGGTAATGAAAGCATCAAGAGGAGATGGGATAGTTAGTTCTGGAATGATATTTCAGTTCCTGGGAGATGACCATGTGGTTATTGTTACAATTTAGAATGCTACGGAATGTTGGGTTGTTTCCTTAACTTTATCTTGAAGGGAGTGAGTTTGGGTGATAACATGTTGGCATCGTTTCTAGGGATAAAGTCCACTTCCCAAAATATTTTTAAGTCTATGCTTCATGACATGTTGTGAGAGTGCTATATTTGAATATCTAGCTCTCACATGGTGACTCCATGAAAGGATGAATCCTTTGTTCCTTGCAGATTTCTTTGAATACATTTGGTGGGTGTAGAAGTGAGCACATCCATCTTATTTGAAGGCATTTGAAGCTCATCTTAAAGCTCATCTTAGCAACTTCACATGAGGTATTTTTCAGATTTAATTGCAACCCTATATTTTGCAACGAGTTGTATGAAGCCATGGGCTTTTAGTATAGCATATGCTCCTTTGTATTTTCCAAACATTCATGGATATCCCAATCAAATTCCTTCCATTTTTTGGAAGAGACCTCTTAAAGAATTGATGGTGATCCTTCTAACACTCACAATCCATCCAAGCATGTTTCATTAGGGGGGGGTTATTTTCAGATTTAGGTATTGAACATGAGAATGTTGATATGAAGGTGTCTGTTAGATCTTTAGAAGTGCTAAGTAATGGTTTCATTATTTGGGAAAGGGTTGAATTTCATCTTATGCAGGTTTTACTAAACCATTTCTTAAGTATTTGAATAATTCCTATGAAGAGGAGCAAGAATATGAAAGCATTAATACCTTGGCATGAAGAAGAAATAGATAAGGCATCTTCAGAATTTCCTCGTGGTCATCTTCAGCCATTGATATGTGCTAATGAGGAAGATTTGGGGTATCATTGTTCTTCCTCTTCTTGGATTAATTTGGAGCAGCAATTGTAGGGTCATTTCTAGACATGCTCTTCACTCTCTAATGTTGGTTTTTCTAATGATTCGGGGTTTTTTTTATGATGTTATTAAAGAAGAAATTTTCCAACCACAAAGCCGCTTAAAATTTGATCTGTTTATGAGTAAAATCCAGCAAGGAAACATATTTATGGGGTTGGAAATGATGTATTGTAGTAAGGATTTTACTACAGAATTTTCCAGCCATCTCTTGCTTCAAATTCTTTGGAATTTGTACCTGATATTTCAGCTAGAAATATTTATTTAAGTGTTGAAAATTGCATGGTACAACAAGGTTCTAATTGCAGAAATTTCTAGCCACTGACATTGGCCACCCTCTTAGTTACACCTAGACCATACATAAAGCGTTTGACATTTATCTTAAAGGATGTGAATTTGGGTGATAACAATGCCAAATACACCAAGGAATTAATTGAAACGTATCATCTATAACACCAATCTTTGCGTATTTACTCAATCCACCTATGTGTGTGTCATAAAGGCATGTGTGAGTCTTGTTGATCGGAAACAAGAGAAGCAATTCCATGGGCACATAATAAAAATTAGATTTAAGTAATATCTTCACGTGAGTTACCCTCATTGATGTGTATTCCAAGTGCAAGGATTTGATTGATGCACATACAGTTTTTAACACGATGTTGCATGGAATGTGGTTTCATGGTTTGTTATGGTTAATGGCTATGCACAAAATGAGAGAATGGATGATGTAAACAATTATTTGAGAACATGCTTGAAAGAAATGTGATTTCTTGGAATGCAATCATTGCAGGATACACTCAAAATGGATAGAATGATGTTGCCCTAAAACTAGTTATTGAAATGCAAAGTGGAGACATACAGTTGTATGATTTCACCTTCTTGAGTGTCTTGAGTGTCTTGAGTGCATGTGCTAGTTTGGAAATGTCCTTGTTACTATGTATGCAAAACATGGGAGAATAGATGATGCATCCAAAGTTTTTCAGAGAATGGCCAAAAAAATATGTAGTTTCATGAACTGCCATGATTGCAGGGTATGCTAAAAATGGAAGAATTGAGGATGCACAGAAATGCCCATGATTCATTTTCTCTACAACACTAATAGCATTATCAGAGTCCCATATTAGTAAAACTTTTAGAATATTGAGTAGTTTCTTGGGTAATGAAAGAAATGAATAGAAGTGAAACAATAAGAATAGAAGTTGGCTTTGAGGCCTTTGAGAAATAGGTGGAAATAAACAATGGTCTTCACAGTTTCCAGTTTCATCTGCTTCACCATCATGGACAGAAGCATAAACATCCACCGCATGATTCACAACCTCAACTTCTTCTTTCTCATTTATGGAACTATGGCTACCATAAATATCTTGAAAGGGATCTTCAAAGAGAGGTTCAAGGAGATCTATATAAGCAATTCTCATGAAAAAATCCATTTTTCAAAAAAATATTTACCTCCTTTCACAAGATATTCAACGCAGCAACAAGTGATTCCTTCAACAATCAACACTCCTCTTTTCTGTTCGACAACAAAAATAATAGCAACAATTTGGAATTCAACGTAGTAAGCAAATAATTGTAGTTCTTTGCTTGGCAGGCCACAATTCTCCTACCCACACACTAAACGATGATTTACACAACTGACAACGATTTGATCTATGATGGTTTGGGTTCCTAGCCACTTCTAACTTCTAATAGCCATGCCAACAACAATCAGAGGTGTCGTGCAGCCTCGGTCACTGCAGTAATAAAAAATGGAATCTTCTCTTTCTACACATAGGTATTTTCACACAATGATCCTCAAACATGAATTACACATCACATATTCAACATTCCTTCACTCATTCTTAGGCATCACTCATCTAGAAGAGTAACCTGACATCACACTCATCACACAAGTTCGTAAAATCAACTTTTCGTAGGGTGTATATACTTGCAATAGTAGATAAAAAAATTATCTCACAAATATTGCTTCATTCATAGCAGCGATACATAGATTGGCGGATGGTGAGCACAACACCAGTTGAATTCTTCTATTGAGAACCTCACTCATATGGGTGTCTTTCTTTAGCACCAGAAAGAGTTGCAACCAAGCACAACTACTCTCTCTAATAGTGCGAGACTCATTACAACAATGACTCTAAAGGGGGTCTAAGAATTTTGCTTTGCTTTATTTACAGAGGTTCTATTCACTCTAAGTCATAATCATTGGTTTCATTGCTGGGAGAAGCGTATAGTGCAGTCTATTTTCTAGAAGGTAAGGTTAGAAATATTCTTAGCATTCTTTAGCTTCATGTCTCTACTAGAGTGAAATCAAAGTGTCTCCATTTCAAATTCTGCTGCTAGAGAGTAGAGGCCCCACTTTGCCTTATATAATTAGCTTTCTTTCAACCCTTTTTCTCTAGTAGTGTAGTAGAAGTAATTCAATCTCTTCCAGGGAGAAGACCTACTAGTAAACCTAACCTGCATAACTTGTCATTGCAGCTGGACTTACTAAAAAAGAAGTTCTATAGTGTCCCTACACGTTTTATATGATATCCGCATACCTCAATTTTTACGTATCCACTTTCAATTGGATCTGAATATGCACAATTTGTCTGACTGAAGCCAACTGATAGGACACGGATAAGAGAAGTTCCCCATATAAATATGAATACATTGGTTGGATTTTTGTTTAAGCATAATAAATACTTGCCATCGAGACGTTTAATTTGTCTAGGGCTTGTCTGCTAGAGTAAGAATCACTACAACAAGGCCAAGGTATTAATATAGGTCATGTACTAGGGAAAACATAGAAACTTCTGCATCATTCATTTGGAAAAAAGAGAGAAACTTCTATATTCGTTTCTAAAAACAGAGAGATTCTACCAGTGAATCTTTCCAAGAAAGGAATTTGAGAGCCCTATTTGACCAATCTGGCAGTTTTGAGAAAAATCTAAAAGGATCTAACCCCAACTAGAGCCATATTTGACAATCGATAAATTTCTAAAAAAAATCATTTCCACTTCTAATAATTTAATATGAATATTGCATACCTAGGGTTTGTTCGAGCTTCCGTAGCAGTTGCTTCTCTATCAATGGCTCAATATAAATGCTTGCCTTGGCTCTTCTACATTTTAATCCCTCATATACAGCAACCACATTTCCTGTGCTCCAATTCCAGCTCACAAAGGTGGTTATCTCCCAAATGGAGATGTCAAATTATTTGGCCTCATGATGGCTAGGGCCTACTACAAAAGCCGAATTTGAACTTACTGCCTCTTCTTGGCCCCCTTCAACTACTCCCTCTGGTCCAAATCCAACAACAAATTGTTCTCACGTCCAACCATAGCATATAAACAAGCGCCAAAATTGAAACTCTTCAAAATGCAAATGAACTACTTTTATTATATTTTTAAGTATTTTCTATATGTTTTTTATTTATTTATTTTATATATATGAGATCTAGCACCCAAAATATCATGGATTATAGACACTTTATTTCAAAGATGAATTTTAGCGGGTGGTTGTTGCATCCATAGTTCAAGATTACACCTTCATTTCACATGTAGTAGCAAAAAAAACAACATCTAGCGGTTCACGAGAGGTAATGCCTTGAAATTGTGTGAATTGGAGGCACTCTATTTTGAAGAGGGAAAAAGATTATATATATAATATAAGGGAAAGAAGGAAAACCTATATAAGTCCATAGCCATAAACCAATCTAACCTTTGACTTTACCAACATTCTAAGTCATAAGTAACATGTGCCCCATCAAAACCTTCAAAGGAGAGGAGCCCTCCACACATCGAACAACTTTCTTAGTAGCCAAGATGTTACTTTGAGTTTCAACGTCAATCAAACCAAGATAATAATTGTCCTTAGCCATATTATGAATATCCCAAGGCACCATGGGGAGACCTCATTCCCCACCATACTTAGCCCAAAGGTATGAATCCAAAATCTCCTCTAAGTGACAAAACTGCACCCTTCTAAGGATTCGTCAAGACACAATACATATGGAAGGACATAATGTCATCATTAATCCTAATAACATAATCAATAACCCCTCTATGATGGTAGCTTTAATATATTTGATGCACACTCTACATGACCAATAAACATTCATAAGTCTTGAGGTTTGTATGATTGCACTCATTGCCATCATTGATGCTTCAACCATGCCTCATGTTTTTCCTATAATGAATACTTTGTGCACACTTCTTGAAATTGACGAGGCCAAGAAGGTGTTGTCTCATGCTTATCAACCATTATATTCAAAGCCCTCACTTTAGCACAAATCAAGAATGTCGAGTACTTTGAAAATTACACTTATGATAAATAGTTATCTTTCACAAAATTTCTTGCAACAACCTTTTAATCTATCACATCATAGTTTATAAAACAAAAAGGAGAAGGGAAATTTGTTCCTCCCTCTACCCATGATGAGTTTCCCTATGAATTCACTCACTGGCGATAAAAATTTATACTAATCCAATAAAGAAATTCCTTTTGATGAGGCTATACCCCTCACCTATTGTACTCTTCTACATTGACATAGAACAATCTTTACTCATGATTTATTTGCCCAACATTTGGGTCACCCGCTTCATGGCAACTAAAAGTGTTGATTTCTAAGGTGCTAACACTTGAAGATGAAGTTAAGCAGGTTGAGGGGAGGGGGGATTTCTGTTTTTCATCTACTCTAATCACTGATCTAGCCCCATAGATGATGTATGAAAGAAATCCTCATCACATGAAATATTTCTATGCATAAGCAGATCACATGCATGAGGGGAATGAATCATTCTTCCTCCCCCACCGCTATCCTTCTTGTAGGACTTGCAATAGCCCATGGGGTTGGGTGGGCCCTATAGACATAGATTTCTTCCCATGATTTCTTTTTAGTAGAAAAAGGTCATCCCATCCAATGGCTATTGTTTGGTTTAGTGTGCCAAACCAAAGAAATAAATCAACCACCTAGGTGTTAGCTTGTGTCCATAGAGTGCGATAAGGAGTGGGGCTTGCTTGTCTTTACATTGTTTGAATTAGTAGAGATTGCAATTTTTTAGGTAAGTAGCATTTGGATCACATAAGGACAATACACGTGAGTTGAAGGTGCATTAAAATCCCATACCTCACCCATATTTCCATTACCTAAGAGGAATATATTTAACTTTCTTTCTGGAAATATAAATACATTTTTTCCCAAGGAAAAAAAACAGATAGGTGTTGTTTATGTTCCCAACTAAATTGGTCATTCACATTATCCATAAATTACACTAGAACTATAAATACAGAATTGAGTAAACAACTACTGTAGGCATATGTAGTTTAGTAGCAAAGACAAAACAAAATATTTGAGCATCTGTACTGTGCAAACAATATTGGGCCCATCTACAGTAGCAATGTAAAACTATATTTTATACAATCACCTAAGCTTTTGGAAGAACAAAGATAAGCACCATTTCAATACATTAATCCAGAAAAAGTGAGTGTAACAGAACTGAAAACATTATGATTCTTAAAAACCTGTTTTGGATGCCCATTTTGACCACCTATTGTTTTTGAAATTATGTGGCCGGTCTCTGTCCCATTTCCATTGACGACTTAATTTGGTGTTGGCCACTTTCTTCACTTTTCGTATGATAACAGTGTAACCACCTTCTGCATTAGGTAAAAACTCTTCTCCATAAGTGACTTCCTAGCCCAAAATTGTTATATCGGGCCTATCCCAAACTAGTGTGGATCCAACCTGTGTAAATTCAACAAGAGGATAATCCAAGCACTTTTCTGAATCTGTGTAAAATATCCAAGCACTTTTCTGAATATGTTTTTGAAGCCCATGATGCATGTTCTTTTTTCTTGGCCTTTACCCTAGGAAAACCTGTAAACTAAGTTTTATTCAATGATTTTGTTACCCCGATCCTTATTTTATTTGTGAGGCTTGAATTATTTTAGTGTTTCACATTCATTATTAAAGACAACAAAAACGCACCTCTATAGCAGGGATCTCAACAATTTGTTTTACCCCTGGTTTGATGAACAACTCTGAAACTCCCCCATTTGCTGTAGAGAATTCTGTGTCATTTTCTCTGCTCAAACCTATGTACTATACTAGTACATACTTTTATGAAATGTACCTATATAAAATAATAGCCTCTAAGTTATGATCCAAAGTGAGTAGCCAAGCCCTTACACATAAAAAATTCCAAATGCCATGAGCGATTGAAGACTATTTTCTTTCAAGCAATGGGATATCTCCACCATCCTTGCTATCATTATGGTTTGTCATGGATATGCTAGGGCTGAAAGAATATCCTGGAATTCGTTGAGAATGTCCTGGGGATCGTCTGGTGTTTCTTCTGTGAGATCTCCTTTGTCTCCACCACAAACTAGTCATAAGATCTTCATCACTGCCATTGAATCTATCATCCATTCGTCGAGGTTGGACATCTTCATACATATCAAATGGCTACTTCTGCAACCTTCCAACTAAAGGCCCCTCTTCAGCAGTTGAATCCCAATCTGATGTATTTTCTCCCGTCCAAACTGTGCCGACCCTTTGGCTTCCAGCAAAAAAAGAACGTGATAAAAAAATGGCCTCTCATTCCCACCCCTTGTTTCAGAAGACCATCAGCAGAACTCATATGAAAGAAATATCCATAAGCATTATGAACATCACGGTGCTCAACATCTCCAAAGTGAAGGGCATCTTTGGGCATTGTTGCCTGCACCACAGAAGGGAGCATCATATAGAAAACAAATCAAAACTCCAAACATTGATTGCCCTAGCGTCTATCCTTCCAATGAATTTCATCTATGAATTTACAGCGAATCGTGCTACATGACGGCCTCGTAGCCAGTGATGAGATAAACGGAAGAAAATCCATCCCGCTCGTGCTCGATTCTCTACAGCCAGAGGCATTTGTCCTCTAGATCTTCCGCCAAGATGTGGGGTAGCTCGAATCACTTTCTCTTTATTTCCTTCTCCACATCCTCATCCACCTTGAATCTCAGGATTCCATCTGGGTAGAATGACATTTGAAGGATTGATGCATTTTTCGGCCTCGAGGTTTAGGGTTTTGGGAACGAGTTTTGCAGTGAGCTTCCCATCTTGCAGGGTAACATCAATAGCTCTCTGAGGTTCAATGTTCGATGGAGGGAAGTGGAGCTTTGATCAAATCTCAGCCCATGCCTCACCACGTGTTCACATACAACTCAAGGATAACCTTATGATCGCAATTCAATGAGGAGGTTTGTATGGTATGGGCCCCAGCGTTCAAAATTGAACCCTTTCTAGCCCTTCCAAAGAATTCACCAATGCTCTGAGTAATTGATCGAGGGAGGGACTAAACAAGATGTTAAACTTGTTGCCTCAATTTCACGTCGATCGAAATAAATAAAGGGGTAAGTTATCTTAAAAAGAGAATATGAACCCTCAAGAATTGTGACATCTTTTTGTGACAAGGATCTCAGGATAGAATTCCACTGTAAATATTATGGCATTTGGTAAACAAGTATTAGTTGGATTAATCAATATTATGGTGGTATGACAAGAGTCACTTAGAGCAGATTTACTAGACTAATAATATACAATTTATACGTGATTTAGGAAAGTGTAAAGTTAAAATTGTCCTTAAAAAAAAATTAAATATGAATTTTACCTTCCAATTAAGAAGGGTGTAATTTATATTTATATCAACATTTCAAAAGAAGGGAAACATTTGAAATTACCTATCCATATAAAGTTTAACTCATCATTCATAACATTGGAAATATAATAAATTATAATCACTTACTCACTCATGTCATGCACTCACTGCTTAGTTGTGCAAGATGACTATTTATCATTGATGACTACGAGGCACTAGCCATCGAGATGTGACTCCAACTCTCGAGTCACTTGGGGCTGTAATCTAAAGTGTGAAATTTTGTCAACAACTACGACTATAACAAAAAAGAACAACTACTAGTCTACTACTAGGCCCGAAAGAAGCTCAAAAAATTGTGCCTACTACGTATGTGAACATCGCTACCAATGTCCACTCTTTTTTTGTCAAAATGAAATTTAAAAGGCCGTTTAGATAATTCCTCCTCTACAAGACTCCATTTCTTGCATGAATATCATGGACTCATGACAACTATAAAGAACACTCGATGTCATGCAAATACAAATAATGGCATGTAGCTAGGATCACAAACTATGCAGAAGTCGATTTATGCATTGCTATAGAGAGGTTTCTTTCGGCACACGATATGGAGAAATAATGGTTATTAATAAAATTAAAAAAAAAATGTTGGCTCAAGAATAGCCTTCAATTTTATGGGTGGCATGATCGTGATGTAATCTCCCTCCGTCCTTCCGAACATTTGTGGTTTCTCACAACATTTGTCCTTGGCACTACCAAAATACATATAAAAATTACTTGTCTTTAGATCCTCTTCTCTGCAAATCCTCCTCTCATGGTCATAAATAAGGATTATTATGCATGCACATCCCCACCTTATAATACAAATTGGGTCAAGGCGCAAAGACAACCATAAAATATTAAATGTGTCAAGACGCAAAGAGTAAGAGACAACTATAAGTAAGTCTTATATTAAATTTACCATATAAGTCTTTGATTAACACTATCAACTGAGAATTGACACGTTGGAATCTTGTGATCTTCTTATCACTCCTTACCAATGTGATTGCAAGGCATTCTTTGAAGGTGAAGTTCATAATTTTAGGTCTTCTTCCTCATTATCATGCCTTTTGGTAAGACAATAAAGAGGGTAGTGGCCCACATCAACATGGAAAACGGTTTCGACATAGAAGTTATACACATTAATTGTTTTCATTAAATAACTTAAATTACTACCTGTGACTATCCATTCATTGAATCGTGGACTGGTACAAAACACAACAAATTTTAGAGCCACAAGACCTTAATTACTCACACCTAGAACTTTCTCAAATCTAGCCATTAATAAATTTCTTTTGGTATTTTGGTTCAATTTAACAGGCAGAGTGTTGAGACTCAAACATGCAGTGAGTTGTAATGATTCAATTGACTTATGCCCCTCCATCACATATATGTATGTTTCACAACAAGTGTTGAATACAAATATTTGATGCCCTAAGTCCGATTATGCTAGATTAGAATGCATGCCACATGAAGTGCATTACATATTTTGCAACAATTTAACATTGCGATTTAGTACGTTTCTCTTTTGCCACAGTATTACACGTTATTAGTCGAACAGAACGGAACGAAAGATAAACTAGGGTTTGATCCTAGGGTTTGATTTGGTCGTTTCTCAGGCCCTACTCAGTATCATAAGAACCCCCTAGATGATCGTCGACCATCTGACGACTATGAGGCTAATCAATGGTGATCGTTAAGGGAGGGGTGGAAGCCCCCTCCCAGTTAAAGACTGTAATTTAATATTCAAATATGTTTTCATTAATGGGATGGTGAGTTGTGTATTCATTTTTTTCATTACAAGATATTTTGGGTTGTGCATCATGTACAGATGGTCAAGGGATGGATCTCATTGGACGGCCCCAACCGACCGCCAGCCCTACACGGTTCCTCAAGTCATGTATTCATAGTGATTAGGAGGCCAGGTTATATGGTGATTCAAAATCCTGAAATTCTTGTAAATTGCAACTAAGCAGAGTGATAATGAATCCTATTCATTTAAGAAAAATGTTTTAAGATGGAAAATAAAAGCATAAAATGTCATTAAAAGCATTGTTGACGTGTGAAGTTATGGCCAAATTCTAACGCCGTGCTTACCATAACTCTGGCAGCTACCTGAGTCAGAAATGCCCCAAAATTCACATCGCCTAAATATTTGGACTTAAAACCAACGTTTAATTCCATAAACTACACTTCACAGGTGTACAATGATTAATGGTAAAGAGCCATCCACTTTCAATACACATATACAAGATCATTGTATGTGTGTAGGTTTTTTCGCAGTACACACATTGACAAAGTTAACACAAATATAATTGAAAAGAGATGTGTCACTTTTCAGAGCATGTGTAATCCCCATATGGATTGTTACCTCGAGTAGAGGACGTATAGGATGCACTCATTGTGTAGTTGGATGAGTATGTGAGGAAAAATGGGTCTAGGCATGTGATGTGATTTCATTCGGTAGGGATCCTCCAGGGCAAAGAGAAAAATAAAAAGAGTATCACCATTGCACATATGTGGAAGAACCTTTGCATATATTTCCTACTTAGTGAACCCCCTATGGGAAGAACCCCTACCACTATTGCCATTGCAAAATGGATGGTCACACCCAACAAAAGTATTTAAAGTTGTATCCAATGCTAAATCACAAGAACCTCCTAGCTATCAAAGAGATAAATGATATGTGGATTAAAGGATGTGACAACCATTTTTATGATGGACAGGGCATATATTATACCTATGTTCTCTAATTTAATGTTAACTATGTAAATTAGTTGAAAATGGCCTTATGCTAATCTCAGAAGAGGTCAGATGCACGGGGAAAATGTAAATATGGTTTATGGGAAAGTATTGTATGGGAAGACATATGTATTTTAAATGTATCAGTTATTATCATTTCTTGTCAAATTATGAATTTTTTATGTGCTAAATGGGTCGTCGAATGCATTCCTAAGTAATGGATGGATTTGTTTATGGTCATGCTATATTGGAAGGGTAGACCACAGTTAGAATGGAACCCTGGTGAATGGTTTGTCACTCAATAAACGTCAACCTCACCAATAAACTACTCCTCCATTGACATAGGTCCATATGTGTTTATCCACTATCAACTAAATTTCTGAACATCTTTGGAATATGGATATTAATGTCGATTCATTTTCTCTATAACCCACTCCATTGTCCTTGTGTCTTTATTCTTAATATGAATAAAGAAAACCAAAACTTTGGATCCCACATTGACAACCAATTCAATTATGATTATGAGAGAAGAATCTTGTAGACCAGGTATGTTTTGAAAGAGGTTAAAGGAAAACATAAACATAAACATCATAATAATATGCCTCTCTAAGTGTCAGAGTAGTTGTTCTTACCCTTTTTTTCCCTCGACCTCTGTTGCTTCCATTTATTTTTCCTATGCCTCTCCTTGAACTTACCCCATTATTCTTCTTGATAGAAGAATTTGGTCAATATACCATGATTCGATCACCGCCATCGTTTACTACTGTAATTGAAGGCCACTCTTGCTCAAGATTACTACCTGGAGCAAATGGTACAGGATTTACCATAGCATTGAGTCTCGTGCGTCTCTTGACACTTCTTGTAATGAAAACGCTGGTGGGAGTCCCAAGATCTCCACCTCCCTTTCAATGACCGTTGACTATTTTGCAATTCGCCGACGGATTTTTATCCTTAGAATGTGGAGATGTTGGGGTTTCCTCTACAACCAAAGACACTCCTACATCCTGTGACCTGAGCTTTTCCATAGCGCACAACAAAGATATCTGATAAAGTCTATCAAAGTCTGTCGCCTGGCTTTGCAGTAGGTAAAATGAAAAATAATACTCAAATATGTCAGTTCAAGGGAATTTCACATAACAAATGAAAGTGCTTTAAAATTTAATAGAAATTTGACATCCTCAAAAGAATCGTCGAAAATTGAACCAATTATTCTGAACCTTTAATGAAAAATCCACCGATGCCATAAAACTTGAGCAACTAACTATTTTTTCCCTTGAGAGATGTCCGCTTATAAGGCCAAAGATGTAAAAACATTTGATCCACTTCTTCAAAGTAACACTATGGGCATTATTGAAATGCTTGTTGCTTTATTCCATTTTAAACCAA
>LPNX010177373.1:217815-282596 GCA_001517045.1 Pseudotsuga menziesii
ATGACATGTATCATCATTGTGGACATCGATATTGTCATCATCATCATCCTCATTATCATCATCATCGTCGGCATTAAGTACATAATCAACAAAATCATCATCATCATTGTCATTGTGGTCACACATATGCCATTACTGTTTTTAATCATTAATCAACTATAGGATTCATTTCATGTAATTGTTAAGGTCAATTATATGTCGTTACAGTCATTTCGATGATAATAGGATTGTTTAGATGTCTTCACAGACATTTTGGTGCCATTAGAATCAATTAGGATCCAAAAGTGATACCACATGCATAATCATCGTTGACATCCACATCCACATCATCATCGTTGACATCCACATCCACATCATCATCATCATCATACAATAAATCAACATCATTGTCAAAATTGTAATCAACATCAATGTCATCATCAATATAATTGCGATAATAATGAGCAAGGAGCCATACTACCTCACAAGAATGGATGATATAGTCTTATACTTATCAAATCATATCCATACGCTCCACCATAATTATCGTAATGCATCATTGACATGTTGTTAGGGCCAATCCTATGCCATTAGAGTCTATCAAATGTTGTTGGGGACACTCAAATGCCATTAGAGCAATTTAGGTGACATTAAGGTAATTTACCCCTCATTAGGATTAATCAAGATCCAAAAGTGCCATGATTACAATCATTTAGGTGCCACTATGATAATCAAGATACAAAAGTACTCTCACATGAATCATGGTCATTGACATTGACATTGATTTATCTGACGTTATGTCGGACATTTTCCGAACACAATTCCTAGCTCTAAACCTAGTGCAATTCCTAGCGTGGTTTATTTCAAAATTTCTGGCATTATTCCAGGTGCTATACCTGGATCTATACCCGCCTCTATGTTGGATGTTTTCTAGGCGTAATTCCTAGCTCTATACTTAGCACTATGTTGAATGTTTTTCCTGTCGAAATTCATGGCACAATTCCTGTCGCTAACCTTGGATTAATATATGGTGTTATGCTATTCATGACATTTTTTTGGAGGAAATTCTTGGCGTTATATGGGATGCTTTTGTGGACGCTAATTGGGACGCTAATTGGGATGATAATTGGGATTCTAATTGGGATGATAATTGTGATGCTAATTGGGACGTTAATTGGGATGTTAATTATCGTCAAAATAGCACCAACTTTTAAAAAGGGACGCTAATTGGGATGATAATTAGAACGATAATTGGGATGCTAATTGGGACATTAATTGGGATGTTAATTAGCATCCAAAATAGCACCAACTTTTAATTGGGATGATAATTGGGATGCTGATTGGGATGCTAATTGGGATGCTAATTAGGATGCTAATAGGGATGCTAATTAGCATCCAAAATAGCACCAACTTTTAAAAAGGGACACAAATAACGACATTAAAAGCGCCATCCTGTGGAAAAGCATCCACTTTGTCCAAAAAATGATGAAAAATACACTAAAAGTGAAAGTGGACACTAAAAATGAAGCTAAAAGAGATGTTAATAACAGGGTTTTGTTGTAGTGGATGCTCCAAGATACTCCATGAAGGCCAACAACTCCCTGCAACTATGAGAGAGAGAGAGAGAGAGAGAGAGAGAGAGAGAGAGAGAGAGAGAAGGCTAGTACATTTAGTTCAGAAATTGTATATTATGNTAAACATAGAAAAATTATTGCCTTCAACTTTTTGGTTTAACCTATAATGCAATTATGATGTTTTATTATGTACCTATTGTAGATGGAATTTTATGAGGAACAAAAGCAAATGAAACATAAGATGGACTCTCTAGCTTTATAAAACAAGCTACAAGGTATGTATGTTTCATGTTGGGAATAGCTATTGGTTTCAAAATATGCTTACCGTTACCATTCCTTTGTGTATTTTAGAGGAATGTATGGTAGGTTCATCGACCCATTTACTTGTTATTTAATGTATTCTATGTTTTAGCAATTGTCTCATACTCAGCTATATTGATCCCCTTTGTGTAGGGGGTGACCCTGGTTGTAGAGTCCAAGAGGATCGAGTGGTGGAGGTGCCTTACACGACACAAATGTAGAGTAGAGGATTCGTGAGTCATGTTTTTCTCCTACAAAATAATGTTATCATCTTGTGCACATAGTGATTTATCTTTTTGTGATGCTTACGGGGTACTATGATGTTTTTAATGGGTGTGTGATTCATATGGTTCCTAATTTTCATAATGAAATTATATTGGGGTTCATTTCATTATATTGTTTAGGGCCATTGCTACTATAATGTCGATCAGTGTATGATGATTTCATTGGAGTTTTCAATCGTCAAGGACAAGGAGGTATATATGGTTAATTTTTTGTTCCATCGATTTATTATTTAATTTTATCTTTGGTTCATTAGTGGTCTTATAGTCAAACTATATAAAGTTTCATTTTGCAGTGAGTGACTAGAGTTTAAAGTCTAAGAAGGTAGAGCAGAGAAGATGCCTTGCATATACGCAAATGCAGTGCAAAGAATGTGTGAGTGCTGTTATTTTTTCACGAAATTTATATTATTTGAGATATAGCATAAATTATGGATTGAAGGGTTCTTGGATTCAACTCTCTAGTTTTACTTGTATTACAATTATAATGTTTTATTATGTGTCTATTGCAGATGGATTGCTTTTAAAACAAAGAGAAAAAGAAATATATAATGGAGTCAATCTTTATAAAACAGACTCTAAGGGAGGTATGTTTCCGATTACCAATAGTTATTGCTTTAGACATATGCTTACCATCACAAGAATGACAAGAATGATGACACATGAAAATTAGCATGCAAATATTTTCCTATGACATGATGATGTTTTCCTTATAACTAATTCATTGGTTGCGAGTTGTGAGGTGATGATTGGAAGGTAAACAATCAATATCCCAAGAGGGCCTGTTCATTTGATGATATTGTGGGTAAAACTCAATCAATAATTATGCCAAAGGTTCTTTTTCCTTATATTATTATTCATGGGTATGGTACCATATTGAGAAATCCAAAGTGCTTATTCATATTGGAGTTGTGATATCAGAGTCTCGAAGAAAGTCTAGAGTTTCATTGGCCGATGGAGTTGTGTGGTTGGAGTTCGATGCATGGGGATGAGTCCTTGGTAGGTGTTAAGGACGTTGTTTAGGCCAGCCTTTCGATATGCATAGGATAGGTGAGTTAGCGTCTCAACCCAGGTGCTTGCATGGTCAGATGAGGCCTTGGGCCTTGCGGCTCCGATTAGGTTGATAGGTTTCAAGCATAGTCCCGAAAGTCGAGAATATTTCTAGAGTTATGCTCACACTTCCCCCAAGTTGTGATATGAACTTTCGATGCATATTGTGATCACTTGGGTTGATGTTATACTTGTTGTGACGGAGGGTGGTTAAGATGAATAGTAGAGGAATAAGTAACATGATCAAAACTGACTTTGGGACGAAGATCCTTGGAGTGGAGGAGTATGTAGTGCCCCATAATTTGAATTATTCATATACTTGGTGATGAAAATAAAATATTGGTCTTAAAATAAATAATCATAAGTAATAATAATGATAAATCAAATAAATAATATTTATGATGATGAAATAATAAGCTAACGAAATTACTATAAGAGAAAAAGTTAAAGAAAAATGAAAGAAATTACCTCAATGAAAAACTAAAAAGAAGAATTGAACAAACCAAAAGCTAACAAAAAGCGACATGACTAAAGACATCACTAATTACTGGATGGAAAGTGGAGTCTATGCATGGGATTTTGGCATAGATGGATGTGAAGAATAAATATACAAATGAGGTTGAGGAGATGCTGAATATATCTGGGAGGTTGGATGAAACTTTGGTATCGAGACATTCTAGAAGCTTGGCTCATGAAAAATTTTCAGACACTGGCATAGTTTTTGATTGAGGGCTTGGGGGCTCTTATTCGTTTGAACGAGAGATTGGTTGGGAGGAGAGCCACCCCCCACAAATAAGTTACGGCTTGGCTAGAGTGAGAGCCTAAGAGATTGGCAGTCGACATTCTTCGATTTCACAGGTATGACTCTCCCCTTTATGACCCTCATATCTTTCAAATTATTCATTAGCGATTTGGTTAAATGTTAAGTTTTGTTTTTTTGAAGGGAATGGATAATGTTTCTTGGTTTTTTAAATATGCATGTTTCTTATTACAAATAGCTATTGGTTTCAATATATGCGTACCGTTATTGTTCCTTTGTGTATTTAAATCTAACTCTCTCCATGTTTTTTCTTTCAAGGTACAAAAGCACATGCAGGGAAGATGACGTACATCAAAATGATGTTTGCAATTTATTTTATTTTCTTTTTGAGGTTCCTTTTTGTTTTGCTGGGATTAATGTTGATTTTTTTGTCGTGTGCTACAGTGTTGATCAGTGTCCAAATATTCGGTAGGAGTCAGCAATTTCCAAGGGCAAGGACGTATGTATGGTTAATTCGTCATTCGGTGTGTTTTTCATTTAATTTAATCTTTGGTTTATTCATGGTATCATACTGAAACCATGTAAATTTGCATTGTACAGTGAGTGACTGGATTTTTGAGCCTAAGGAGTTAGAGTGGAGAAGATACAATAGATATAGAAAATACAAGGAAAAGGATGGGTGAGTGCTGTTACTTTTCTAAATTTTAGGTTTATATGTAATACTTTCTGAAGGAAGGAAAAGTAATATTACATATATCTGTTGAAGTTTTGATGAATTCTAGTTTTAATCGTAGAACCAAGAAATTCACCTTTGATCCTAGTGGTTCCCATAGCATTACCATGTAAATTTCATCCTTCGGGATGTTATGAAGTAGAGTACAAAACAACGATGGAAGGACAAAAATATTTCAATCTGTAAAAATGTAGAATTCTACAAAATCCAACAAGAAACTGTAGTAAACTGTGAGGATTAGTTTCAACCCTTTAGGGCAAATGATCCCAGATCAATCGATTTTGAAATTTATCTTTTAAACCAGTTATAAAAGAAGTAAAATAGTAATTGTAGCAGTTACAAAACAACCTTTTAATTCCTCAATGACGATGTCAGTCTTCCCAACAAATTGTCCTTTTACTTATGTCAAATTAGAGAGACAAGTAGAATTGTAAATAGAAATACATGAAGAAGATATATGGATGAAAATCAAATATGGAAATCACATCGGTTTGGGACACAAAAAACTTAGCTAATATGTCAAGGATGAAATACATGGGCATGCCATAACCTTCTCTCGATGCTATTGCAGAGCAATGTTGAATTTTCTCATATAGCAGTAGAAATGCAATTTTTAGATGTTGATAATTACTTCCTAATGATTTTCCAACATTTATTTCATCTCATTGTTATCATTGAAGAATTATACACCGAAATTGTCAAGTTCAAATTGGAGCAGAAACACGAGATCATAGAAGGACAACCATGCACAATCGACACATAGATTTTCCCTTAGGTAACCCAATCTTGGGAGAAAACATAGGCAAGTTTTCCAAGAAGAAATTAGTCCAATTCAAGTAGATTACCAATCATGAAGAAAACCTAGCATAGAGAGAACCTATTTCAGGAGGAAACCATGGAAAGGGTAGAAAACCTATAGAGACAATAAGTAACCTAAAAAATTACTACTTGTGCCTTTGCTAGGCCTTCTTGGAAAGTGCTCGTAAGAGGAGGAAAGAAGATGTGATGTTGTTGTGATAAAAAAATAAATGTGAGCACTTTATTTATACACATACAGTGACCTATAATTTCAATGTGGGGTGGGCTTGTACTTTTGAGGAGGACAACTTGTCTTCTTGTCTAGGGACGACTTTCCTTCTTGTCCTCAATCTTCTCTAAAGCTTCTTTAATGCTAATTAAAGAAGCTCCATAAATCAATTGTGGTTTGGGTAGAGTGACAAGATGAAAGCTTGGCGGTCAACATTCTTCAATTTAATAGGTATGACTCTCCCTTTTATGACCCTCATATCTTTCAAATTATCCAGCAGTGATTTGGTTAATAGTTAATTTTGTTTTTTGAAGGGAATGGATAATTGTTTGTTGGTTTTTTAAATATACATGTTTCCTATTACGAATAGCTATTGGTTTCAATATATGCGTACTGTTATTGTTCCTTTGTGTTTTTAAATCTAACTCTCTCCACGTTTTTTCTGTCAAGGGACAAAAGCACATTGCAGGGAAGATAACATACATCAAGATGATGTTTGCAATTTATTTTATTTTATTTTTTGAGGTTCTTTTTTTTTGCTGGGATTAATGTTTTTTTTTTCTTCCTGTGCTACAGTGTTGATCAGTATCCAAATATTCGCTAGGAGTCTGCAATTCCCAAGGGAAAGGAGGTATGTATGGTTAATTCGTCATTCTGTCTGTTTTTCATTTAATTTCATCTCTGGTTTATTCGTGGTCTCATACTGAAACTGTGTAAATTTGCATTGTTCAGTGAGTGACTGGATTTTTGCACCTACGGATCTAGAGTGGAGAGGATACAATAGATATCACAAATACAAGGCAAAGGATGGGTGTGTGCTGTTGCTTTTCTGAATTGTAGGTTTATATGTAATACTTTCTAAGGCAAGGAAAAGTAATAATATATATATCTGTTGAAGTTTTTATGAATTGTAGTTTTAATCGTAGAACCGAAAAAATTCACCTCTGATCCTAGTGGTTTCCCGTACCATTACCATGTAAATTTCATCCTCCGGGATGTTATAAAGTAGAGTATAAAACAACGACAGAAGGACAAAAATATTTCAATCTGTAAAAACGTAGACTTCTACAAAATACAACGAGAAACTGTAGCAAACTGTTAGGATAGTTTCATCCCTTTAGGGAAAATGATCCCACATCAATCAATTTTGAAAGTTCACTTTTACACCAGTTATAAAAGCAGTAAAATAACAATTGTAGCAGTTGAAAAACAACATTTTAATTCCTCAATGGCAATGTCAAACTTCCCAACAAATTGTCCTTTTACTTATGTCAAATAAAAGAGACAATTAGAGCTGTAAATAGCAACAGATGAAGAAGATATATGGCTGAAAATCAAATATGGAAATCACATCGGTTGGGGGGGGTGGAATTCATACGTATTTTCAAGATTTGTGATTGATGTTGGTCTTTAAAGCTTCATAGTTGTATTTGAATAGAACTTGGTTATGCTAGATCTCTGATTTCTATTTTCTTTGATAGAACAAGAAAATATTCATTTTAGTTTTTCTTCATTTGTTATACATGATTTTTGTATGTTTTTTGCTTTTTTCAAAAAAATGTGAAAAATCCATATAAAAGTTATTGTGGAAATTTTGCGATTAGTTCATTCTCGCTTTAGTTGAAAAATATGAACACTTTTGTATAAAAGTTGTAATATCTTTCCTTTCTTTTCATTAGAGATCTCACTTCTTTTTCCATTCAAGATGAAGATTTTGTTTGTTTCAGTTAGGAATGGACCATATAAGCAAGTTTGTTTTGTTTTTGTATGGGATTTATTCTGTGTGTCAAAGGAATTGAACCTCTCTATCCCTTCCTTAAGTAGGGAATGCCTTTAAAGTGAAAGTGAAATTTTGCACAATCATACTGCATGGTTTTACTTTCCATGTCCTCACCTCATACATCCACCTAACCGTTCAAGATAAAATTAAGTGCTAGTTTAAGTTTAAAATATTAGTAACTTGAGTGATAGGATAGAGATGTGTTCCGGTGTCGTTAAGCAAATGAGCTATCATTTATTTCCTGCACTGCATCCCGGGGATTGTGTAGTTCTTCCATGTACCCCTAGTATATCGAATGACCTTTCACATACCCTTGAGGTATATCGAAAGGTACTTCATGTACTTAGTTGTATATCGGAAGGCCCCTTTCGAACGGTTGTGAATTAGACAACACTACTACATATTTGAGCTCCCACGTACCTTGCGTATATTGAGAAACACCTTTAGAAATCCTGTGACCAACTGAGAAAATCCCTTTGGCCGTCCTATAATCATAATACACTGAGAACATCACTCGGGGAGATTACTATGCATGTACCGTCCAGGTAGTCGGGTATTCAGGCAAGGGTATGGTCCCATTCCTCCTTGTCATGCTCTACTGTTGGACCTTGTGGTATATAGATAGTTGTGGTGATTTGACAATCCCATGAGGTTCCAGACATTAAACCCACTCCTCTCACATATTTTGCTTACTGCTTTAGTTTGAGTAGCGCTTTTCATCTGTACATTTAGGATTTTTTAGAAGAGAGAGATAGTTTTTGTTACATAGTTATTCCTTTTCCTTCTAGGACTACCAACCAAGAGACTCCTTCACCAAGCACATCTTTTTTTTCCCCTCCATATGGGGATGTTGGTCCTCCTCTCATGGATACATTAATCCTTTATGGATTGAATATCGGATTACCTGTTTGGTTATTCTCCAGTCCAATTATCCCATGTACACGAGCTGCTTTAGATCCTAATCCTTCAATGTGGGAGCATCAACCTCATGTTGATCCCTCTTCTTCTTCACCTGATGTGTCTTCTCCCTTTTCTCCCTCTTCACCTATTGAAATTTGTAGTACTAGTAGTCAGGTGTATAAGAAGAAGAAGAAAATGAAGATTAAGAAGAAGAAAAAAAAATAAAAACCAAGTCTCAACCAATTACTCCTCCTAGTGTGGAGAGTGTTGATCTGCACACCCCAAAACCACGTAAGCCAAAATTCCCTTGCAGGCTTTGCAAGGGAGATCACCTTCTGAAAGATTGTCATGGTCTGGCCCTGGTTTTAGAAGAATGGTTTCCCGGCAACCGATGTCATCAACCTCTGGTCATCATACTGATGATCCCCCCTCAACCAGTGACTTTGTAGTTAAGAGTCGGAAGGGTAAAGTTAGAAATCCTTGCTTTCTCTATAAGGCCATGCACTTTACTTACCTTTGTCCTCTCATGGGTGAAGCTTCTAATTTGTTGGAAGATATTACTGTTCCTCAGCAACGGCTTCCAACAGCTTATCCTAAGTTGTCTCTTGAACCCCCATTGGTTGACCAAGTGGTCGATTCGATTTCGTCCGTGGTCGATCCTGCTTTTCCTTCCAAGAGTGAATTCTAAGTGGTTGATTCGGTTTCATCCGTGGTCGATCCCACTCTTCCTTCCAAGAGTGAATTCCAAGTGGTCAATTTGGATCCTTTCTTAGTTGATCCCACTCTTCCTTTGAAGAGTGAATTTAAAGTGGTGAGTTGATGTCATATCCACCCGATCCCACTCTTTTATATGAGAGTGTTAAAACTAAAGTAGTCGCTTTGACCAAATCTTTTTCTTGTTCTTCTCTTCCGATAGAGAATGAACTAAATCCTGCTGAATTTTTTATGCTTCGTTCTGACTGTTCTCAACAGGAGGAAATTTTGTCTCTTTCGACAGAACCCTCTCCCAATTGTGAGGTTATTTCCTTTGTAACCTAACGGAGCCTCGTATTCATTCGAGTGTTCCTTTCCAGATAGTTGTTCAAGTTACCACTAGACGAATGCTTCGCACTATCGTTGATGAAGGGGCTTCTATTAGCATATTCTATCCTCAAATGCTTGGAAAGATTTAGGTTCTCCTCAAGTTGTGGCAGCCACCGATTAGATACTGGATTTTAATCGAAGGCCTACTGCATCTTTAGGGATCTGTCCTCATTTACCTATTACATTAGGAGGGAAAACAATCTGTATTGATGTTATGGTGGTCCAAGGTCCTTTAGATTTCAATATGCTCCTTGGACATGATTATGTTTATGCCATGAAGGCTGTAGTGTCCACAACTTTTAGAGTGATGCATTGTCCCCATGATGGGAAGAGTGTGACCACTAATCAACTTTCCTTTGTTACACCTGAGCATTGCATCATTCCTAGTAATCAAAATGCCCTGAATGTGCCACATGTTCTTGTGGTTCCTTCCCCTTCTAGTTAGCTTCTTCCCATCATAGGTAAAATGGGGGGCATGGATCTAGACTCTATACATCATACTGGAGTTGAGTCGCTAGATTATTATGGAAGGGGGCAATGTACCAACCTTTGGATATCAGGTTGGGTAGGAGCAGGTTTGAGAGCATAGTTCTTTTTCCATGTTAAGATCGTTAAAAATGAAACAGATGATTGTGAGCATAGTTATTTTTCTGTGTCAAGCTCGTTAAAAAATTAAGCAGGTTAGTAATCATATTTCTTTTTCTGTGTCAAGCCTATTAAAGAATGAAACATGTCAGAGAACATAGTTCTTTTTTTGTGTCAAGATCGTTAAAAAATGAAACAAATTCTTGTGAGCATAGTTCTTTTTCTGTGTCAAGCTCGTTAAAAAATGAAACAGATACTTGTGAGCATAGTTCCCTTTCTGTGTCAAGCTCATTAAAAAATGAAACGGATGCCCTCAAGCATAGTTTACCTTTTGGTTTCAATCTTGCATAAAAATGAAACCATTCCCTGAGCAAATTTCCCTTTATGTGTCAGGCTCATTAAAAAATAAAATAGATGTCTGCAAGCACAGTTGTTTTTTGTTCAATCTTGTGTAAAAATGAAATAGGTCCCCGCAAGCATAGCTATTTTTTGTTTCAAGATTGTGTAAAAATGGAACAGGTGACCTTGAGCAGTGTTTATTTCTGGTTTCAATCTTGTTAAAAAATAAAACCACTCCTCAAGCAAAGTTTACCTTTTGGTTTCAAGCTTGCATAAAAATGAAACCATGTTTTGAGCATAGTTCATTCTCTATTACAAGCTCGTTAAAAAATGAAGTAGATACCCTGAGCATTCTTTCAACTGATCTTCGAGCTCATTAAAAATAGTAATATGGTGTTGAGATTACTTTTCATTAATTGTGCTCTGGTTAAAACATGAAAAGTGGTTTGAGCTTAGTTTATCATTTTTTCGAGCTCTGGATTCAAACATGAAAAAGGTTAATGGAGTCTTCTTTAAGATATTTTCGTACTCTTGAAATATTAAAAGATTGTCGAGTGAACTTGTCTTCTTCATGATCATGAAAGGACCTGAAGAGTTGTCTTCTAGGTGATAGTTTACCCCTTTTTTGGACCAGGGAGCACTACATAGGAAAAAGGTACACTCCAGCCAATCATGACTGGAAGAGTTCTCCTAGGAATTATTTTATACTTTTTTGGGCCTCGGGGACTAAATTTATGACAAAGTCCATTCTAGAGTCTTCTTAGTCATTTCAGACTCTCTAAACATGAAACAGAAAATGAGTTTTCTTTCGTCGGATTCATAAAATCAAAAAATGAAGGACCCTCTTTCGCGAACGAACCCTTCCTTTTTCAGGTTCGTGAAATATATGAGAATGGACTTATCCCCTGGATAAGATACAATGAGTGTTTTCTACCCTCTTTGGACTCGTAAAAACAAAAAAGAGGCACTCATCAATCATGATGGGGAAATTAAGGGAAGGGAACCATTTCATTTTGCAAATGAATGGAAGTTGTTAGTCACCTTTGAACATGGCACTTGTCTGCATTTCATTCAGTCAATTTGGTATTCATATTGTCTTTGAGTTGATCCACTTTCATGAGTCATGTCACTTCTTTGAGTCTTTCAAAGAATGCATCGCCTACTGTCGCATTATGTATTGGTATCTGTATGGTCTATGTCAATGGTTAGAAGCCTTCAGTCGTGTCGCCTGATGTTCAAATGGAAATTGAAATATTACCTCTGCAGTCAAAACAACCTTTGTGTTAGTACCTTTTGAGCCAGTCCTATGGTTACAACATACTCAACATTCCAGAACCTTGTTCCAAGTTTCCTGTCATCGATGTGGGATTCATCATGGCCCTCCTTCGATGAGACTATTCCTGTCGAATTCAACTTATCATCCAGGAATTAGTATTGGAAACATTTTAAGTACCTTGAGATATGTATCCCTCAATGACAGATCCTCTCGCTTTCGAAATAGGTTCACATCATTGACCTTTGATCGAAATATTCGACTGAGTGTTCGACATCAAATTATCTATTCACACTTAGGAGATTGTACTAGGGTACCTTGGGAATCATTGACATCAATGATGATCTCCCTCTCACTTGTTAACGGTTCCCATCATTTCTCGGTAATCAAGTGGTTTCTACCATGTTCGACGTCAAAACATTGTAATCGCATGGATAGAATCGTACTTTATGGAAAATGAGACAAAGACCCTGGGTACTTGTTAAGCGCTTACCTCTTTCCCCTGGTTGCGATGGAGTACTTGTATGAGTCCTAACATGGATCAACATTTGTATGTTCGTGGTTGTACTCATATTTGTGTTTGTATGAAATAGATCTACATTGTATGTCAGGTAGCTATGTCCAAGTTTGAGTCTTCTTCACATGTATCTATGATGTATGTTAATAGCCATGGCATTTTGTATCTCACGTGGATCTGCGTTGTATTGGTCAGCAGCCATGTTGTGAGTCATTTGGGGCAGGTATCAAAATGTAACATGAAGTTTGTGATGCTCTGACCATTGGACCATTGGACCTTCTTCTATCAAAGTATTATTCCTATCGTTTCCCTCTAGCCATCATACTTTGGGGGCCATTCTGTTACACCTAAATATCATCACCATCATGTTATGATATAGGTATTCCTTTGTCTTCTCCAATCCCTCATATTTTTCCCTAGAGAAATTAAAAGAAGAAATTATTCCCTTGCAATTTTCCTTGTTTTGAGCCAGTAACGCTCCTTCTCCATTGATGAAGAGTGGTACCTGAGTTAGCAACGCTCCTTTCACATGTGAAAAGAGCGGTGCCACCACTCTTTCCCTTCATTACAAAGGATTTACCCCATTAACACTGTCTGTTTGCTTCATTAAAGGAGCGATGCTCGAGTTTTCAAGGAAAAAAGAGAAGCTTTGATAGGATTCTCGAAGCTTACCCCCGTGGATCCTCATCCCTATGGTTTAGGACCACTTGGAGCTTGAGATCCTCCCTTTTTGGATCTCCCTTCCACCTCACCCATGAGATCCTCAACCATCCCTATCCTCCCATGCCCTTAAATACTGGCTCATCCCCTATGGGAGGGAAGAGGAAGAATTGTGTTGAACACCCAAACTCCGTCAAAATAATTATTGAGCTATTGGAGGCAAGGATTCATTGTGAAGGAGAATCAAAACACTAAAGTGATTGTTGTGAGATTTCTTCTTCATATTTAATGCAAAGCTGGTTCCTTTCCCATAAACTGTGTTATGTTTTAATCATGTTGTTTATTACTGGATTCCTTAGTCACTAGTATAGAACTATGGATTATATTTTGGTGCCTTTGATATTTCTTGTCTAGTTGATGTGTTTGTGCATGTACACCTGTGGAGACTCATCACCATAGGAGACACTCATGTTGTACTTCAGAACAACTAAAGTCCTCATTCCAGATTTCTACACCTTCCGGGGGAAGTCTTCCATCCTTTGTCTCTCATTTGTTCTACATCTGAACCATTCAGACTAGAGGAACAAATATTTCCGCAATAGGTGCAATATTTCTAGCAACAAATGGAAGAATTTAGTGCAACATTTTTATCAAACATCTTAGGAGAAACACCGCCCCCCACTGAAATTTTATGGGAATGTAATTTACTCTTCTAATTAAATCACTAGAGACACCTGTCAACCTATTTTATGCCCATAGGTTCGAGCGGGTATTAAATAAAAGGGAATAACTGAGGACTAATATCACTAGGAGAAGAAAGAAACATCAATTCAATATTATTAAGCCGTCAGTATAGTAAAGAAGGCCATTAGAGTTAATATCATTAAGCACGCGGAGCATGCAGACCCTATTTCTTCGGTCTTAAAGTCAACATGAAATTATAATTGCATGCATGAAAAAGTGATGTGTAAACCCTAAAAATGACATGCAAACCCTAAAATTACATGCTAAGCTATTTAAGAAGGGTTATTTGACCAAAGAAGACATCTATGATTATTATTGTTGATTTCAGGTTTTTGAGTAGCAGCAACAGTTGGGGTTGAAGACGGTGTGTTCATCTAAAAATGGTTTCGACAATGAAATCTACATGCCCTAATCTCTGTCAGGGTGGGCCATCCAGGTATACTATCATCATTCACCATATTCTTCTATATTCAGTGATCCAGAACCAACAAAACATCTATTTACAGGTTCACGTTCAGGGAACAATTGGAAAACCCAAAGGAATTCATGGGGACATCAAAACTCAAATTCTCTCTCCACATGTCATCCCATTCTTCTTAGTAGGATTATCACATTATACAGGGTGATCATCAGTTCCTTGTCAGCACACCCCAGGCATCTAGCAACAAAATCATGGGGGAAGAGGAGACATCACCCTCTATAACAAAACAATTCTCTAGGGGTCTTGGACAAGTCATATTCTCTACATGTGTTAGGCTATCTCTTCAGGAAAAGAGATCATCAACTGCACAAAGTCTGATTAGCAACAGACTCCTTCATAAAAAAATGTCAAATTCTTTAGGGAGAGAGCCTCCTTGTAGCTGGGCATCAACAACAGAAGGGGAGCACTATTATTTCATATGTTCAGCACCACATGCATGCACCATATCTCTGGAGTAATATCAACATATCTTTGGAGTAATATCATCCTATTTATCGGTGATAAGTGTACAAATTATTTCTAAAAATATGTACCTTATAATCTCTCTAGATTTGCTATATTTTAGGGCCATTTGGGAATGACAATTCTGCATGCACTTTCTATTGATATTTTTGCACATCATTGAGTGTATGAACAACAACTTAGTAGTAAAGAACTGTAGAATATCGGTTAGGGATATTACAGTGGTATCAAATCATGTTCCTGGCCAATTGTGGGCTTGAATAGGAAGACAATGAGAAGGATCTTGACTCAACCTCGATATTGGGAATATATAGCCTTGGGTGATGAGGCACATACAAATTTTTCCATTAAAGACTATTACAACATCAAGTTCGGGATCCAACTCAAGGATTTGGATCAGGATTTCCTTAAAAAAATAGTTGGAGGAGTAGAGAAAGATGATCCCATAGTACAAGTTGATGGTGAGCTTGATTTGGTGTTAACAGTACATGATGAGGATGTGCATGAAGAGATAGCATTAAATCCATGCCATGATTCTAGAGACACCAGCACATCTGATAGTCAGTTTGTGGAAAATCCATGTGATGAGTTGGAGTTGGTACACTCTTCATCACCTACAACAGGAGTCTCGATAGTTATACCAGGTGAAATGCATGAGGTGCAAGGAAATGAACACAATAGTCGATATAGTGGGAAGTCACACATGGAGGTTAGGGAGAGTTTATATAGGCATGAGATAGAGCTTCCAGATGATAGTCACCAAAAGACGATTCAATGTGTTAAAGAAATCATTCTAGGAATGAAAGAGAGGACCAAGATACTCTGGGACACCATATTACAACGAGATGTTGAGCTTACAATTCTTCAAGTTTTATGTATCGAGTCAGTGGTTAGGATTTCTATTATTGAAGAGCAGTTAAATTCCTTGATGGGTCAGCATAAGAAACACACTATTTAATTTCAAAGCAGTCCTTTTCAGGAGTACATAGACAATGCTTGTAGTAGCTTGAGTCCACATTTGCAGAATGGAGGAGGGTTTTTACAGGCTAGCCAGGATTGAGAAATTAGGCAGTAGTATATGAGCATTCCAGTTGAAATCAGAAGGGCAAAATGTCATCTTGGTAGGATTATTCCTTGTAATGGTGCTTATGGACTAGGTCCTTTTTGGGCATTGGATGGGTGAGAGATTAAAAGTTGGTGTCCTATTGAGTGCGTGATTCTTGGGAAGAAATTCCTACCTAGAGGTATTGTCCCACAAAAGCCTTGGGATATTTGGGATGAAATATGCACAATTTTGCATTGGGATCCAAGTGGGTGACCTTATGAGGGATGGATACATTGTTTACTAATGTTATACCAAAATCCTGTCACCATCATGTGATAATACATTTGACATAACTACTTGCCCTGAATCCCAACTTCTGGAGTGGAAACTAAATGGTTTTTTATCAATCTGTCATACAAATTCCCAACACCATGCATGGCCCTTTATCCAGGAATGGTACCCCTGCTCGCACTGCCTTTCATCGATTGTCCACAAGCGGTGCCACCACCCATTTCCCTTGGTCCATAGGTGGTTATTACCAGAACCACTCTGTCATAGAAGGAGAAGTGCGGTACCCTGGGTAAAAATGGAAAAAGAAAAGTTTCTCGAGGCTTCTAGATGATAAGCCTCGTGTACTGCCTTATCCCTACTGTTGTGGGTTGGTTGAGCTCAAGATCCCTCATCCTAGGATCTTAGAGGCCACCTCACACACTAATTTCTCAACCATCTCTATCCATTAAAGCTCTATAAATATGAGCTCATACCCATGGTTGAGGGGAGAACATTGAAGGTATTGTTATGCTGTTGGATTGATTGTTGGCCCAAGATCATTTGGAGAGAGCATAGAGAGCTAGAGTCGGAGCTTTTGGGGATGAAGAGCTGGCTTCATGGAGATGCATGTCAACACTAAGGCTTGGTTGTAAACTTCTTCATATTTCTAATGCAAGTTGATTTTCTGTCCCATATATATTGTTGATGTTTGATTTTAGATATATATTGCTAGATTCCTTAGTCACTAGCATAGATTAGTAGATAATATTCTGGTTTCTGTGTTGAGCTTGATTGCAGGTACATAGGTGGACTATCAAAGCCTTGTATTCCAGATATCTACAGCGTCTAGGGAGAGTTATCAACCTTTGTGATCTATTTGTCTTGGATCTGAACCATTCAGACCAATGGAACACCTTACTGTCTGTAGGAGGTGAAATATTTCAGCTAACAAATCTGGTGACTCCGCTGGAGAATAGTTGTATTCAGTTGTTCTGATCTTCCTCAATCTGCAACTCTTGTCTGAATCCAGGCTCCGTTTTATTCAACTCTTTTCAGTCAGATCTACTTTCCGATTTGCATTATTTGGGTTTGAAATTTCTAGATCTGGTCAGATCTGAGTCATTTCGGTCTTTTATGCTCTGTTACCACATTCAATTCAACAATATTTGCCTTGATCTGGTCTTTTTCTGACTTGATCTATCGTTCTCTTTGTGTTTTGTATTTTTACAGGGAACCACACATGTTCTGTTGGCAAGGAGTGGTGCCACCGCCTGAGTCTAGTTAGCAATACACGGTGCCACCGCCTGAATCCAATGAGCAAGGAGCGGTTCTGCCTCAAAACCACCTATCAGTAGCTTCATCTGCGCGGTGCCAGGTAGGCCCTGTTCCAGACTTTGTATTTTGATTTTTGTGTGTTTTTGGCTTACTTTTTGATGAAATACTTTTTGATGAAAATGAAGTTTATTTTTGAAAAAAAAATGCTCCCTCACGGCCCATGAATTGTGTATTCTCCAGTCACTTTGATTTTTATACCCCCTTTGCATTCAAAGAGAGTTTGTGTTTCTTGCATTAGATTTTACATCCTTTTCTTTTCTTGAAATATCTTGCTCTTTTTTGTAGATATTATTCATTGGAATTGGAAATATACATTTCATTTTCGTGAGTAGGTTGCGGTTTGTTTTGGGCTTGGAATGCATGAGTGATCCATGTTGTTTTGAGTCTTTCTTTGCTTGGGGTGATTCTTGTTTCCTTTTGCATTCTGATTTTTTCAGTGCTTGGTAGGAAAGATTGGTTCTTCGTTTCCTTGTCTGTTTCAAAGAGAAATTTTTAGTTTTCTCTCTCTTTTTCTTTATTCGCAAGTTTGTTAATCAATTTTCTTCTTGTTTTGTGCATGATTGTTTGAAATTCTAGATCTTACTTTCATTGAGAAGAAACATCTGTTTTCAGCTTTGCGTGCATTAGAGTTAGATTTGTTTGGAAACGTTAGTGAAATCATCTTTCCATTAAGTTTTTATGCGTCTTTTTCAAGCATGAAAAGATAAGAAACATTTTGATTTATGTTATATGTTCTCTAGATCTCTTCCTTATTTTCTTTGAAGATTGTTTGGGGTGCATTGATATTTCATTTTCGTTTGAAAAGATAGAATTGCATTTGCATTTGGGTGTGCATTTTTGGGAAGAAAAGTAAATCTCTCTCCCTCTCTTAGGTAGAATTTCATTGAAGAGGAAAACTTGCATCATCATATAGATCAGTGTGCATCTTCTTTAATTCAAGTTTTCACTCCATGGTTCCACCTAAGCGCACAAGATAAAATTAACGGTAGTACTAGGTTAAAACTTTTAGCAATTTGAGTGATAAGTTAGAGACGTGTTCGAGCGTCATTAAACTTAGGAGCTGTCGTTATTTGTCCGCATTACATCCTGGGACTTGCGCGGTTCTTTCATGTACCGTCGGTATATCGAACGATCTTTCACATACCCTTGAGGTATATAGGAAGGTACTTCATGTACTTGATTGTATATTGTAAGGCCCCTTGTGTACGGTTATGCATTAGACAGCACTACTACTGATTTGAGCTCCCTCGTACCTTGCGTATATCAGGAGAACCTTTTAGGAATCCTCAAACCATCTGAGTTATCCTTTTGGCTTGTCCTGTGAGGTTCCTGACTCTTATCCACTCCTTTCACATGTTTGCTTTTTGCTTTTAGTTTGAGTAGTACTTGCTTGTGCATGGTAGTTAGGGGGTTATTAGAGAGTTTAGAGATGGCATCCTCATCTGGGACTACTACTCAAGAGGTCCCTTTCCAAGGTGTACTTTTTGTATTCCCTCCAAGTGAAGGTATTGGTCCTCCCTTTATTGCCACTCTAAATATTCCTGGATTAACTATAGGATTACCGGTTTGGCTGTTTAATCTGGCAATTCCTGTTACATCTAATGTCTCAAATGTCACCTCTCCTTCGAGAGAGGATCAACCTCAACCTAATCCCTCTCCTTCTTCATCGGTTGATGTTCCACCCCTTTCTTCTTCTTTGCTTGACCAAAGCTCTACGGTTAGTAGTCATGTGGATAAGAAGAAGAATAACGGGAAGAGTAAAAAGAAGAAGGATAAGAAAGAGAAAAAGCAACAAATATTTTCTCTTGATGGTGCTCGTCCTAAGAGAACACTCGGAAAACCCAAGTTCCCTTGTAAGCTCTGCAAGGGGGACCACCTTATTAAGGAGTGTCCCGATATCTCCCGTTTACAAGAAGAGTGGTATAAAAGGTCCAAACCGTCTGTGTCATCAACCTCTGATCATCATGTTGATGATACTCCCTCAACTAGTGACCCATTGATAAAAGGTCGTAAGGGAAAAGTATTGTATCCTTGTTTGATATGCAAGGCTATGCATCGTAATTTTCTTTGTCCAAGCATGGATGAAGCTTCGCATTGGTTGGAAAATATTACTGATCATCAATAGGTGATTCCAACAAGAGATAGTAAGTTATCCCTCGATCCCCCACTGGTTGACCAAGTGGTCGATTCAGATTTATCTGTGGTTGATCCCACTCTTCCTTCGGAGAGTGAAGTTAAAGTGGTCGAGTCGGTGTCATTTCCACCCGATCCCGCTCTTTCATCAGAGAGTGTTAAGACTAAAGTAGTCTCTTTGACCAAATCTTCATCTTGTTCTTCTCTTCCAGTAGAGAATGAACCAAAACCTGTCGAAGTTGTTATGCTTTGTTCTGATTGTTCACGACAAGAGGAAATTTTGTCTGTTTCGACAGAACCCTCTCTGAGCAGTGAGGTTATTTCCTTTGACTGGAGTAACCTAATAGAGTCTCATCTTCATTCGAGTGTTCCTTTCTAGATAGTTGTGAATGTTACTACTAGGTGGATACTTTGCACTATTGTTGACGAAGGGGCTTCTGTTAGTATTCTATCCTCAACTGCTTGGAAAGCTTTAGGTTCTCCTCAGCTTGTGCCAGCCATCGATAAGATATTGGCTTTTAATTGAAGGCCTACTGCACCTTTAGGGATCCTTCCTCATTTGTCTATTACATTAGGAGGGAAAACTGTCTGTATTGATGTTATGGTGGTCCAAGGTCCTTTAGATTTCAATTTGCTCCTTGGACGTGATTATGTGTATGCCATGAAATCCGTAGTGTCCACACTCTTTAGAGTTATGAGTTTTCCCCATGATGGGAGGATTGTGACCATTGATCAACTTTCCTTTGTTACACCTGACCATCGCATTACTCCTAGTAATCAGACTGCCCTGAATGTGCCGCATGTTCTTGTGGTTCCTTCCCCTTCTTCTAGTTAGCTTCTTCCCATCATAGGTGAAATGGGGGGCATGGCTCTAGTCTATGGATATCATAATGGAGCTAAGCCGCTATCTTTTATGAAATGGGGGAAACCTACCAACCTATAGATATCATGTTGGGTAGGAGCAGGTTTTAGAGCATAGTTTACGCTTTTGGTTTCAAGCTTGCATAAAAATGAAACCATGTCGAGAGCATAGTTTACGCTTTTGGTTTCAAGCTTGCATAAAAATGAAACCATGTTCTGAGCAAAGTTCCCATTCTATGTCAAGCTTGTTAAAAAATGAAATAGCACCTGACCATCATGTCAGTTTTTCCTGAGCAAAGTTCCCATTCTATGTCAAGCTCGTTAAAAAATGAAATAGCACCTGACCATCATGTCAGTTTTCCCTGAGCAAAGTTCCCATTCTATGTCAAGCTCGTTAAAAAATGAAATGGATCTCCTCAAGCATAGTTTACCTTTTGGTTTCAAGCTTTCATAAAAATGAAATCATTTTTCCAAGCATAGTTACCTTCTGTTTCAAGCTTGTGTAAAAATGAAACAGATCCCCTTCCCTTGATTCGAGTATTCACTTTAGTGTTAGAACTTGAAGCTTCGCCTGCCTGATTCTCATTCTTCCGACCCCCTGGTGAACATTTTGACATTAGTAACCAGGTTTTTAGGTTGGGTATGGAAGAACAATCATTGGATGAAACGAAGCTTGGGGGCATGCCGAGCCCCTAGCAACCATGTTAGGGGTAAGCTTCGCTAGCAATCATGCTGGGGGCAAGATTCCAACCTCTGTATATCATGTTAATGGGATTTTTCAAGCATAGTTTACCCATTGGTTTCAAGATTGCGTAAAAATGAAACCAATCCTTGAGCATTCTTTCAACTAGTCTTCGAGCTCGTTAAAAACAGTAAGATGGTGTTGAGCTTACTTTTCATTTTTTGTGCTCTGGTTAAAACATGAAAAGTGGTTTGAGCTTAGTTTATTACTTTTTCGTGCTCTGGATTCAAACATGAAAAAGGTTAATGGAGTCCTCTTTAAACTCTTTTCAGGCTCCCTAAATACGAAAATATTGTCGAGCGATCTTGTCTTCTTCACGCTCATTAAAGTATTTGAAGAGTCCTCCGTCCAACGGTACGTTATCTCTTTCTCGGTTCAGATAGGAATATTTACAAGAAAGGAACACTCCAGCAAATCATGACTGGAAGAGTTCTCTAAGGTATTATTTTACACTTTTTCAGGCCTTAGAGACTAAATCATACGAAAAAGGATCCCCATGGAGTTTTATTCTATATTCGTTCAGACTCTCTAAACATGAACGATATCGAGTTTTCTTTTAGTGGACTCATTAAATTAAACATTGAGAGACCCCTTTTGGGAACGAACCCCTCCTCTCTCAGGTTCGTAAAACATATGAGACTGGACTTGTCTTCTGACAAGCTATATCGAGTGTTTGTTACCCTCTTTGAACTCGTAAAACTGAAAAGAGGCACTCATCGATCATGATGGGGAAAATGGGAAGGGAATCATTTTGCAAATATTAGTAGTTGTTTGTCGTTACCTTTGAACATGGCACTTGTCTGCACAATCATGTCAGTCAATTGGGTATTCAGTTGATCTCCATGATGATCCACTTTCATGAGTCATGCCAATCCTTTGAGTCCTTCAAAAGAATGCATTGTCCACTATTGCATTGTGTATCTGTCCTTTTTAGTCATGCTGCCAAGTCATTTTGTTGTGCCACCCGATGTTCAAAGGGGATCTGAAGAAGTTTTACCTCTACAGTCTACACAGTCTTTGTGTCAGTATCTTTGAGTAAGTCATATGGTTACTACATTCACATCATTCTAGAACTATGTTCCAAGTTTCGTGTCATCGATATGGGACTCATCATCGATATGGAACTCATCATGGCCCTCCTTCAACGAGACTATTCCTGTCGACATCAGCTCATCATCCGGGAAATAGTCTTAGAAACAATATTTAGTACCTTGAGATCTGTATGCCTTAATGACAGATTCTCTCGCTCTCGACATAGGTTCACATCATTGACTTTTTATCGATAGAATCGACTGGGTGTTCAACATCAGGACATCTATTTGCACTCAGTAGATTGTATTAGGGTACCTTGGGAATCATTGACATTAATGGTGATCTCCCTCGCACTTGTTAACGGTTCGCATCATTGGCCGGTAATCAAGTGGTTTCTACCATGTTCGACTTCAGATCATTGTAATCACATGGATAGAATCGTACTTTGTGGAAGACGAGACGAAGAACCTGGGCATTTGTTTAAAAGCGCTCATTTCTTTTTCCCCAGGTTGCGATGGAGTTTTGTATATCTAGCATGGATCCACATTTGTATGGTTGTGGCTATGCTCAAATTTGCATCTGTATGACATAGATCTACATTGTATGTTGGGTAGCTATGTCCAAGTTTGACTCCTCTATCACATGGATCTACGCTGTATTCTAGTAGCCATGCTTGTTTATTCCACCCATGGATCTGCCTTGTATTGGTCTGCAGCTATGAGTTTGGTTACTTGTGTCTATGAGTCAACATACTGATGTACTACAGATGCCTACTTGACTGCATACTCTAATTGAGCCGACATTTTCATCTCCTGGTGACGACTTGTTCTCAAATCTCTCGTTTATCGGCATCCTGTTATACCAAAATCCTATCACCATCATGTGATAAGACATTTGACATACCTACTTGCCCTGAATCCCAGCTTTTGGAGTGGAAACTAAATGGTTTTTTATCAATCTATCATACAAATTCCTAGCACTGCACATGCCCCTTTATCCAGGAGCGGTACCCCTGCTCGCACCACCTTTCATCGGTTGTCCACAAGCGGTGCCACTGCCCATTGCCCTTGGTCCATAGGCGGTTATTACTTGAACCGCTTTGTCATAGAAAGAGAAGTGCGGTACCCTAGGTAAAAAGGGAAAAAGAGATGTTTCTCGAGGCTTCTAGATGATAAGCCTCATGTACTGCCTTATCCCTAATGTTGTGGGTTGGTTGAGCTCAAGATCCCTCATCCTAGGATCTTAGAGGCCACCTCACCCACTAATTTCTCAACCATCTCTATCCATTGAAGCCCTATAAATATAAGCTCATAGCCATGGTTGAGGGGAGAACATTGAAGGTATTGTTATGCTGTTGGATTGATTCTTGGCCTAAGATCATTTGGAGAGAGCATAGAGACCTAGAGTCGGAGCTTTTGGGGATGAAGAGCTGGTTTCATGGAGATGCATGTCAACACTAAGGCTTGGTTGTAAAATTCTTCATATTTCTAATGCAATTTGATTTTCTGTCCCACATATGATGTTGTTGTTGTGATTTCACATATATATGTTGCTAGATTCCTTAGTCACTAGCATAGATTAGTAGATCATATTCTGTTTGCTTTGATTTGTTTCGTGTTGAGCTTTTTTGCAGGTACACAGGTGAACTGTCAAAGCCGTGTATTCCAGATATCTACAATGTCTAGGGAGAGTATTCAACCTCTGTCCTCTATTTGTTCTGGATTTGAACCATTCAGACCAGTGGAACACCTTTATGTCTGCAGGAGGTGAAATATTCCAGCTAACAACTAATGGGGTTACTTGGGAGTCTATAGGATTCTCCTTGTGTCGATACTACGAAGGGTAGCAGTGGATGCATTTTGACCTCTTCAATTTTCAGATTGATTTGGGACCCTGATATTACAGTGACTGGAAGTTTAGTGATTGCTAGAGGATGCTTTCAGGTGGTATCTTGTGATGGTACCTCGTTTACACTATGGTTAGTTACTCTATTTATAGGAGGATTTCATGGAACATATTGTGATGGTACTGTGTAGTGTAATTCTTTGAGCAGAGGGTGCTACAGATCTCCTAGGATATTTGGGACTTTGGGATCATCCCCGAATTCAGTTGGTTCAGTTGATGATTGTGGAGTTGTGTTGGCATTGCTTGAGGACAAGCAATCTTTGTCAAGGGAGGACTATAATGTTATGTACTGATAAATAGGGAATTGACTAAGGACATTTAATATTGGGAGCATATTAGAACAATTATTTAGTATTATTAAGTCATCAGTATAGTAAAAAGGGCTATCATAGTTATTATCATAAAGCATGCAAGCCTTATTTCTTTAGTCTTAAGTCAACGAGTAATTAGAATTTCATGCATGTAAAAATTAAAGCACAAACCCTAAAAGTGACATGAAAACCCTAAAAGTAAATGCTAAAACTATATAAGAAGGGTCATTGAACCAAAAGGATCATCCCTGATTATTATTGTTGAGTTTGGTTTTCTAGAGCGGCAGCAACAACAATTGGGGTTGGAGACGAAGGTCTTCATCTAACAGGGGGTTTCAGCAGTGAAAGTTAGATTCCCTAATCAATTCAGGATATATTATCCCAATCTATCACCAGTTATTAACCGTATTCACTCACCTTTAGTGATTCAACACACAGAAGAAGTTTAATTGGTAGTTCACGTTTACAACTGGGGAATAACTAGAAATATTCAGAGTAATTCATTGGGACCCAAAATCTAAGTTTTATTCCTGCATGTCATCACTATCCTTCTTAGTGGCTTCTCCACACTCTACTGGGTGGTTATCAATTTACTGTTTGCATACCTGAAGCAGTTAGCAACATAAACGTGGGTGAGGGGGACGGAGGCACCTAGGATATAGATCAATTCTCTTGGTTCCTAAGAGGAGGAAACGCCTCTGAATGTACCTTACAACATCTCCGGGAGGGTTATACCATCATCCCAACAAATTTCCAGTAGTAACGGACACCTCCTCCTCCAAAAATGTCAACATCATTCAGAAGGGGGCACACTTACAGCTGGGCGTCAAACTGAGAAGAGGAGCACTATATTTTTGGCACACCTTGCATGCATCATATATCTGGAGTATTATCTTCTTATTTATCAGTGATATGTTTATATCTTCTTGCTGAAAGTATTTTCCCTATAATCTCTCCATATTAGCTATATTTTAGGGCCATTTGGCACGACACCTTTGCATGCACATTTTATTCAGTATTTTTGCACAATCTTGAGTGTATGAGCGAACAACATATCAATCAAGTACAATAGAATATCATTTGGGATATTATAGTGGTATCATAGCATGTTCCTTTCCAGCTGTGGGATTGAACATGAAAAATAAATAAATCCTGAAGAAGATACTTTTGTAACCTATAGGCGAAATAAGAGTAGGTATACGGAGGAGCAGGAATTTGAAGATATTCAGTTAGAGGATACCAATTCAGACATGGACCCAATTGGTATACACTCTAACAGAGGAAAGGGAATGTGAGAAGAATAAGATAGGTTGGCATTTCGCAGCTTGGTAAGTGCATTGAATGACCTAGCTAAAGGGTAGAAGAAAGCATTGCATGCAAAAAATAGATTGGCTCTCAATCTAGAACCAAGTCATAGAAGTATACCTCTTTCACCAGTATATAGATGATCTACCAATAGTAGCTAAAACATGCTTACACTAATATGCAAAACACACCTCATATATTTAACAAACCTTCCAGGAAACCTACTAAGCCTCACTTCTTGGAGAATCCAGTACTAGGTCTAGTCATTCCAGCATGGCCTAATGAACCATTTGGGGCTTATCTATAGGAATACATAGATTTGGGAGATGAGTTCCATTCAGCCATGAATTTCTCATATTTTCACAACATGAAAGAAGGAATATGCCAAGAGGGTTGAATAGAGCATTCAATCAAAATTTTGAGTTGCAACACACATTAGGGAGACTAACTATCCCCAACTTTGATGGGGCATCCAGTTGTTCAGCCAATATTTGCGTACAGAAGTTAGAAACCTACTTCCAACTTAACCCCATGATAGAGACATATGCAATCAAGTTGGCTACTTTACATTTAGATGGGGAAGCACATGAGTGGTGGTACCACGGACTGGTGACATTGGGTCACAAGACTATCACTTCCTACAGTGATTTCACACAGAGGCTCATGGAGCTCTTTCATAAGAAGGACACAGATATTCATTTCAGGGATCTTTCTCAGCTCAAGTAGACAGGCAATGTAGAGACCTTCATATCCGAAGTCCTGAGAGTTGTAGTTATGGTATATGACATATCAGATAGTCAGTTTATTATGCTATTTACGGAGGCACTATCTGAGCCACTTCACAGATGGGTGAAGGCTTAAAATCCAATTAATTTTCAAGATGCTATTAGTAAGACTCACAACCTAAAATATTGTGTGCCAAAAAAAAAATCTTCCAAAAAAACCTACCCATCTTCCGGAAAACAAGGAAAAACCTACCAATCTTCCAGAAAATGAGGAGAAGATAATTCCACAGAAGGAATGGTTGAATGAGGACATCACACAACGAGATTTGCAAAGGAATAATTTATGTTTCAATTGCAACGAACCTTGGGTACCCAACCACAGATATATGGTTAAAGGGAAGGTACACCTCATTGAAGTACTTCCAGATAACAGTTAGGAAATGAGTGGGAGTAGGAATTGAATGGATAACTACACAATACAAAATTGGAAAAATTGCCACAGAGAGCCACTATTTCTACCCTCATAGGAGTCCCCACCTTCCATACTATCAGGATTAGGGGAAGTATCCAGGGACAACATGCCATTGCTTTGATTGATAGTGGGGCCACCTACAACTTTATAGATTCCTCTTGGGTAGAGAGGAAAATATTTCCTATTGAGGACTTTGAGGGCTTTACCATTGTCATGGCTAGAAATCACAGGATGAAATGCACATAGAGGATACCTCAGTTACAGGTAAAACTTGGGAATTATACATTGGGGGATGAATTTTATGTGGTAGATGTGCCACACATGAGCATTGTTTTGGGAGTACAATGGTTGTACTCAAGTGGGAAATACTCAACCAATTACCAAACATTAGATATGGAGTTCATGACACCAGTTGGGTAAAGGGTAGTCTTAAGGGGAATTTCAAATGAAGCTTCAGGTTTAGCCACAACAAAGGGGATGACCACCATATTTAGGCATGAGGACAAGACTTGCACAAGAAAATGACCAACTCTAACACATAAGACTTGAAGGAAGGACCAATGGTATGAAAAGGGATTTTGAAATAGACCTCCAGATAAAAGTATGATGCGTCCTAGGGAATTTGGGTGAGGATCCAAATCTGGGATGTTCAATCCTCATAGGTACCCAAGAAGATACATAAAGCAAATACAAAGCATGGGTGAGAATAAACATAAATTCAAAGAAAAAGAAGAGCCACCCAAAAGTGGAATAAATTGGTTGTTAAAAGTGGACCAGAAGAGACATGGACAAGTAATTTAGTATATTGGTCGAAGATTGCTTGAGGAAAAGCAATTTTGATCGGGAATGAGTGTAATGTCCTCTTCTAATTAAACCAGCAAAGACACCCATTTACTTATTTTATTCCCATAGGTTCGAGCGAGTATTAAAGAAAAAGGAATAATTGAGGAATAATATCACTAGGAGAAGAAAGGAACATCAATTCAGTATTATCAAGTCATTAGTATAATAAAGAATGCCATTAGAGTTAATATCATAAATCATGCAGAGCATGCAAACACTATTTCTTCAGTCTTAAAGTCAACATGAAATTAGAATTGCATGCATGCAAAAGGGACGCGTAAACCCTAAAAATGGCATGCAAACCCTAAAAGTGCATGCTAAGCTATTTAAGAAGGGTTATTGGACCAAAGAAGGAATCTATGATTATTATTGTTGCTTTCGGGTTTTTGAGCAACAATAGCAAGTGCAGCAACAACAGTTGGGGTTGAAGACGGTGTCTTGAGCTAACAAAAGTTTCGATAGTGAAATCTCTCTGCCCTAATCTCTTTCAGGGTAGGCCATCCAGGTCTACTATCATTATTCACCGTATTAACTGATCCAACACCAATAGAACATCTATTTGCAGGTTTACATTTTGTAGATGGGGGAGCACCTAGAAAACCCAGAGGAATTCATGGGGACATCAAAACTCATATTCTATCTACGCATGTCATCCCATTCTTCTCAATAGGATTAACACACTATATTGGGTGATCATCAGTTCCTTGTTAGCACACCCTGGGAATCCAAAAACATATTTGTGGGGGAAGAGGAGCACCCTCTACAACAAAACATTCAATAGGGGTATTGGATGATTCATATTCTATGCATGTGCCAGCCTATCTCTTTGGGAAGAAGAGATCATCAAATCCACAAATTCTCATCAGTAACACACTCCTCCTTCATAAAAAAACGTCAACTTCTTAGGGGAGAGAGCCTCCTTGTAGCTGGGCGTCAACAATAGAAGGGGAGCACTATTATCTCATATGTTCAGCACCACATGCATGCAACATATCTCTGGAGTACTATCAACCTATTTATCAATGGTAAGTGTACAACTTCTTTATGAAATTCTCTACCCTATAATCTCTCTAGATTTGCTATATTTTAGGGAAATTTGGGCACGACAATTTTGCATGCACTTTCTATTCACCTTTTTGCACATCATTTAGTGTATGAACAACAAATTATTTTTAAAGAACCATAGAATATCAGTTAGGAATATTACAGGGAATGTAGATGCTTGTATCCAACATGTGACCTCTTAGTAATCCATATCAAATTCTAGAGAGTTGAGGTAAAGGGTACCAAGGTGGCATCCTCCCATTGTTTCTCTTCCCCCAAATTTGGATCTGACATATTCTTTAGTTCTTAGATCGGATTATGTAATAACAACCTTCTTCCTCCTTCAATCTCTAACAGAGGTGACTCTCATCTTGAGCACCACACATCCTTATGAGTTTGCAGGTCTTCTCACCATATTTTCCCCATAGACTCGAATGTGTATCGAGTAAATCTCGAATGCCTCATTGTATCCAACAAAACCATCGTAGATAGTTAAGGCTCCCAATTTAATCCCCTTCTCATCAAGAACTAGTCTGCAATAGACCCAAAAATGTGATACATTGGGTTCTTGATCAGTGGATCCTTCCTTTTGTGTCTTTCCCTTCAGTATCATGTTAGTGCATATGTTGAAAATAAACATTGTTGTACTCCACTCTTCTGTCCAAAGACACATGGGAAAATCCACATCATAGATCAAGGACTGGCAATGTCAACAGTAGATTTGTTCTCCCTGCCCGTAAGAAAGCAGTTTGATAATTATGGAGTTATAGTCATGTCCATTATCTAAACATAACGGTTTGATCTTCTTTAATTTGTGGTTTTCAACCAAGGGCTTAAATTCTCTAAAATTATGGAAGGCCCGATCCTTATGATTCTTTAAATAATTCCAGGTCATGTTAGTGGAATCATCAATTAAAGTAATATGAAGTTTCTCTAGATTGCAGTTTTATTGCGAGAACAGAAAGTCTCACCTCTGATCCTAGTAGTTTCCCGTAGCTTTACCCTGTAATTTTCAGCCTTAGCGCTATGATGAAATAGAGTATAAAACGAGAGCGGAAGGACAATGATATTTCACTCTATAACAAACCAGTATTCTACACAGTCCAAGGAGAAAATATAGAAAACTACGTTGATTAGTTTCAGCCCTTTCGGGAAAATGATCCCACGCAAATTGAATATGAAATTTCACTATTACAACAGTTGTAAAAGCAGTAAAATAGTAATTATAGCATAAAAAAAAAACCTCTTAATTTCTCAATGATGATTTCAGACTGCTCATCAAATTGTCCTTTAAGTTTTGTCATATCCAAGAGACGAGTAGAGATGTAAATAAAAACATAAATAACATATATGGCTTAATAATCAATTATGCAAATCACACGGATTTGAGACAACATAATGCTTTATTGGTATGCTAAAGATAAAGTACATGTACTTTCCATAACCTTTTCTTAAGGATGGTACAAACCACTAGCTAGGTAAACCATGATAACCCTATGTCATCCAAGGAGTCCCAACATGCGAGAATTAATCCAACAAGACCTACAAAGCAGGACATCCATTTCACTTCTTGTTCTCCACCTAATATACACCAAGGATTTATCACAAAGGCCTAATCTCAAACTTCTGAAGGATGAGCCCTAGCCGTGGACTTCCAAGACGCTCCAAGATACTCCATGAAGGCCATCAACTCCCTATGACTACGAGAGAGAGAGAGAGAGAGAGAGAGAGAGAGAGAGAGAGAGAGAGAGAGAGAGAGAGAGAGAGAGAGAGAGAGAGAGAGAGAGAAGNAGAAATTTTATATTATGTAAGATATAGCATGAAATAAACATAGAAAAATTATTGCCTTCAACTTTTTGGTTTAACTTATAAAGAAATTTTGATGTTTTATTATGTATCTATTGTAGATGGCCTTTTATAAGGAACAAGAGAAAATGAAACACAAGATGGACTCTCCAGCTTTATAAAACAAGCTACAAGGTATGTATGTTTCCTATTGGGAATAGCTATTGGTTTGAAAATATGCTTACTGTTATTGTTCCGTTGTGTATTTTAGAGGCATGTATGGTAGGTTCAACGATCTATTTACTTGTTATTTAGTGTATTCTATACTTTATCAATCATCTCATACTCAACTATATTGATCTCCTTTGTGTAGAGGGTGACCCTGGTTGTAGAGTCCAAGAGGGTTGAGTGGTGGAGGTGCCTTACACGACACAAATGTAGAGTAGAGGATTGGTGAGTCATGTTTTCTCCTACAAAATAATCTTATCATGTTGTCCACATAGCGATTTATCCTTTTGTGATGGTTACAAGGTACTATGTTGTTGTTAATGGGTGTATGATTCATATGGTTCCTACTTTTCATAATGAAATTATATTGGGGTTCATTTCTTTATATTGTTTAGGGCTATTGCTACTATAATGTCGATCAGTATACAATGATTTCATTGGAGTTTGAAATCCTCAAGGTAAAGGAGGTATGTATGGTTAATTCATTGTTCCATCGATTTATTATTCAATTTCATCTTTGGTTCATTAGTGGTCTTATAGTCAAACTATATAAAGTTGTATTTTGTAGTGAGTGACTAGAGTTTAGAGTCTAAGAAGGTAGAGTAGAGAAGATGCCTTGGATATCCGCAAATGCAACAAAAAGAATGGGTGAGTGCTGTTATTTTTTCATGAAATTTATATTAGTTGAGATATATCATAAATTATGGATCGAATGGTTCTTGGATTCAACTCTCTAGTTTAACTTGTTTTACGATTCTAATGTTTTATTATGTATCTACTGCAGATGGATTTCTTTTAAAAGCAAGAGAAAAATAAATATATAATGGACTCAATCTTTATAAAGAAAACTCCAAGGGAGGTATGTTCCTGATTACCAATAGTTATTGCTTTAGAAATATGCTTACCATCATAAGAATGACAAGAATGATGACACATGAAAATTAGCATGCAAATATTTTCCTATGACATGATAATGTTTCACTTATAACTAATTCATTGGTTTCGAGTTGTGAGGTGATGATTGGAAGGTAAACGATCAATGGTCCAAGAGGGCTTGTTCATTCGACGATCTTGTGGGTAAAAATCAATCAATAATAATGCTAGAGGTTCTTTTTCCTGATATTATTCTTCATGGGCATGGTACCAGCTTGAGAAAGCCAAAGTTCTTCATATTGGAGTTGTGATATTAGAGTCTCGAAGAAAGGCTAGAGTTGCACTAGCCGATGGAGTTGTGTGGTTCGAGTTCGATGCATGGGGATGCGTCCCCAATAGGTGTTAAGGACGTTGTTTAAGTCATTCTTTGGAGATTCCTAGGATACATGAGTTAGCATCCCAGACCAGGTGCCTGCATGGGCAGATGAGGCCTCGGGCCTTGCGGTCCCAATTAGGTTGATAGGTTTCAAGCCTAATCCCGAAAGTCGGGAAGCTTCCTAGAGTTATGCTCACACTTCCCCTGAGTTGTGATATGAACTTTCTATGCATATTGTGATCACTTGGGTTGATGTTATACGCGTCGCAATGGAGGGTGGTTAAGATGAAGAGTAGAGGAATAAGTAACATGATCAAAGCTAACTTCGGGATGGAGATCCTTGGAGTGGAGGAGTATGTAGTGCCCCATAATTTGAATTATTCGTATACTTGGTGATGAAAATAAAAGATTGGTCTTAAAATAAATAATCACAAGTAATAATAATGATAAATAAAACAAATAATATGATGATGATGAAATAATAAGCTAACAAAATTACTATAAGATAAAAAGTAAAGAAAAATGAAAGAAATTACCTAAATGAAAAAAGAAAAGAAGAACTGAATAAACCAAAAGCTAACAAAAAGTGGCATGACTAAAGACATGAGTAACTACTAGATGGAAAGTGGAGTCTATGCATGGGATTTTTTCATAGATGAATACGAAGAATAACTATACAAATGAGGTTGAGGAGACGATGAAGATATCTGGGAGGTTGGAGAAAACTTTGGTATCAAGAAATTATGGAAGCTTGGCTCATGAAAAAGGTTTTAGACATTGGCATAGTTTTTTATTGAGGGCTCGGGGGCTCTTAGTTGTTTGAGCGAGATATTGGTTGGGAGTTATTGTTCCTCTGTGTGTTTAAATCTAACTCTCTCCACATTTTTTCTGTCAAGGGACAAAGCACATTGCAGGGAAGATGATGTACATCAAGATGATATTTGAAATTTATTTTATTTTACTTTTTAGGTTCCTTTTTGTTTTGTTGGGATTAATGTTGATTTTTTTGTCATGTGCTATAGTGTTGATCAGTGTCCAAAATATTCAGTAGGCATCAACAATTTCCAAGGGAAATGATGTATGTATGGTTAATGTAACGAACGTAAAATAAATATAATAATTAAATAATTAATAATAATCATAATTAATTATACTTAACATGAAAGGACATAACCTTTCACTCACAATCCCAAGCCTTATTTAATAGGAGGGTCATCAACCATTGTATTCTTATATATTATCTTTTATCTATACAACCATTAATATACCTTTTCCATATGGCTTATCCGATATTCTAGATATTTTGGTGATTATTGTGTGAGTGAAATAATTGTTCACTTCAAGTGGTATCAAAACCTCGTTTGGTTGATCTGGGCCTTTGGCCTTAATCCTCAGACCTTGTATGATTTTTGGCTTATAGCCTTATTTTAGGGCTTCCATAAAATATTGAACATTGTCCAAAAGAAAAATAAAAAGGTAAAAAAAAGAAGAAAAAAGGAAAAAAAGTTAAGAAAAAGAAAAGATAAAAGTAAAAGGAAAAAAATAGAGAGGGTAAAAGTGAAACCACACCTAGTTTCTTAAAGTGGGTTTGAGTTTGAATATAAAAGTGCAAAATAATTACTAGTAAAGAGCAAGTGAGATTTGAACTTAGGTGGGGAATGTAACACTCATTCCTCCCAACCACCCAATCTACTCACATTTTACAAAACTTAAGGAAAAAAAAAGATAAAAGGGTGCATAATAATTGCTACTAAAAAGCAAGTGAGATTTGAACTTAGGTGGGGAAGGTAACACTCATTCCTCCCAACCACCCAATCTACTAACAGTTTTACAAACTATTGGAAAAAAAGAAGGAGATATTGATTAAACTTCAAAGAAAACTCAAGAATATGGATTTTAATATTGAAAAGAAGCAAAATTTTCCTATCACCTTACAAAAAAATGTTGCAATATTATTTAGAATTAAATGGACACTTGCAGGGAAGGATATCACCATTTCTATCGCACCTGCTGAAAGAAATAATTATATTAGTACTGAATTTGTTAACCATTTAGTGATTCCTAAGTCAAATATAAGGGAAGAGCTAGACTTTTTGGACAAAAAACGAACGAAAATAAGTTGCTTACAACTGAGTGTTGGATATTATATGGTCACATCGAAATTCATTGTTAGTTCCTTATGGAGCTTTGACGGTGACATAATTTTGGGTTTACCCTGCATAAAAACATTGGGTACTTTCATCTTAAATGCTGAAAGGAAGTTTATGACATTTTCCTATAAGCGAAAGAGAATCACATTTCAAGATATTACAATGAATTCAGAAATAGAACCTCCAACATCTGGAGAATTCCAGGATATATCAGAGATTATTTCACAGGGTAATCAGAAGTCAGAACAAAAGAAGCAGAAAGAAGTTGAAAAAATTGTCGCTAGTAAGGATGAAGAAATTACTCGTTTGAAGAATCATAGTCAAGACTTGATCGCACAGATTAAGAAATTAAAAAGGGAAAACAACTCGCAAGAGGAAAGCCAAGAGGAATTCCACCAAAAGGAAGTGGATCTCCAAAATGATTTCAAGAAGAAACTATTACAAAATAATGAAGAAAATTCTCGCTTAAAAATTTTGAATCAAGGGTTGACTGACCAAATAAAAAAAATTAAAAAATGAGAAGTTAAAAAAATCCTTAGATTTATTATCAATTAGTAAATCCCAAGAATCACAAACAATTAAAGTTTCTACTTGGGTTCCACAAACGTCTCAAATACCTTATCGTCACCCAAATCACAGAAGTCGATACAACCAACATCAAATTAAAGCAAAAACGATGAATAACGCAATAGAGAAGTCATCAAAGGCTCAAATTCAAACATCAGAAAAAGGATGCAATGCAAATCTTGTCAAATTTCAAAAGAACAATCTTATTGTCACATCGCTACAAGAATCAATAGAAAATGGTTCCGAAAAACAATTACAAAAATTGTTAGAAGCACCAAAATTTGAAGTTCTAGTAAAAACTTCACAAGAAATTCGATTTACTTATCGCGATCCGAATCACAAGAGTCATTATGATAGACGAAAAAATCAAAAGGAAAATTACCAGTATTATTCCTACAAAGAGGAAAGACAAAATCGAAAACTCTCGACAATCGATCCGCAAATAATTCTGTTAAGGGTATATCTCAGATGGATGAATTCACAACTGACGCAACATTTCCACACAATGTTTAAAAGAAAGTATCGTCTTATTTCGTCAAATGTTGCAACTACCAACACACAATGTCATGAGAAAGCGTTACGAGCTAGAACAAGGGATAAAGTCTTCCATAATTGTGCTTTGAGGACAAAGCAATTCTAAGGGAAAGACATTGTAATGAACAAAAATATATATAATAAATAATCACTAAATAACCATTATATAATTAATAATAACTATTAAATATCAATATTAATTATTAATATTAATACATATTGATATTAATAATTAATAATTAATAATTAATAATTAATAAATAGTTATTAGTAAACAATTCTAAAATGATGCATCCTTTCATGGATAGAATCCAAAGTGCCTTTATGATTAATATATATATGGCACTCACTTTGTAATCTATCATCATATCTATTCTATCATCAATTTATATATTATTATGGCTTATTTAATATTCCAAGTCTTTTGGTAATATTATTTGTGTAAGCGAATAATTATTCGCTTCAGTTAATCCGTCATTCAATCTGTTTTTCATTTAATTTCATCTTTGGTTTATTCGTGGTCTCATACTGAAATTGTGTAAATTTTCATTGTGCAGTGAGTGACTGGATTTTTTAGCCTAAGGAGATAGAGTGGAGAAGATACAATAGATATCACAAATACAAGGTAAAGGATGGGTGAGTGTTGTTACTTTTCTGAATTGTAGGTTTATATGTAATACTTTCTAAGGCAAGGCAAAGTAATATTATATATATCTGCTGAAGCTTTTATGAATTGTAGTTTTAATCGAAGAACCGAAAAATTTACCTCTGATCCTAGTGGTTTCCCATAACATTACCACATAAATTTCATTCTCCAGGATCTTATAAAGTAGAGTATAAAACAATGAGGAAAGGAAAAAAATATTTAAATCTGTAAAACGTAGACTTCTACAAAATCCAACGAGAAACTGTAACAAACTGTGAGGATTAGTTTCAACCCTTTAGGGAAAATGGTCCCACATCAATCGATTTTGAAGGTTCACTTTTACACTAGTTATAACAACAGTAAAATAGAAATTGTAGCAGTTGCAAAACAACCTTTTATATCCTCAATGATGATGTTAGACTTCCCAACAAATTGTCCTTTTAATTATGTCAAATCAGAGAGACAATTAACGCTGTAAATAACAATACATGAAGAAGATATATGGCTGAAAATCAAATATGCAAATCACAGCGGTTTGGGACATGAAATAATTCACTAATATGTTGAGGATAAAATACATGGGAATGCCATAACCTTCTCTCGAGGCTATTGCATACCAGTGTTGAATTTTCTCATATAGCAGTAGAAATGCAATTTTCAAATCTTGATAATTACTTCCTAATGATTTTCCAACATTAATTTCATCTCACTGTTATCATTGAGGAATTATAGACTGAAAGTGTCAAGTTCAAATTGGAGCAAAAACATGAGATCATAGCAGGACAACCATGCACAATCGACACACGGATTTTACCCTAGGAAACCCAATCTTTGGAGAAAACCCAACCAAGTTTTCCAAGATGAAACCAGTCCAATTCAAGTAGATTACCAATCATGAAGAAACCCAAGCATAAAGATCAAACCTATTTCATGAGGAAACCCTGGAAAGGGTAGCAAACCTCTAGAGACAATATGAAACCCAAAAAATTTCTCCTTGTTCCTTTTCTAGGCCTTCTTGGTAAGTGCTCGTAAGAGGAGGAAAGAAGATGTGATGTTGTTATGATAAAAAAGAAATGTGAGAACTTTAGTTATACACATAAAGTGACCTTAAATTTCACTGTGGGGAAGGCTTGTACTTTTGATGAGGCCAACTTGTCTTCTTGTCTATGACCCGCTTTCCTTCTTGTCTTCAATATTCTCTGGAGCTTCTTCAATGCTATATGGAACTTCGTCAATGGTATGAATTGTCTTGTTGGTTATTTCTTCTTCACTAGAAAATTTTTCCATGTTGATGATCATCTCCTCTAATGTTGATTTGACCCACTAATAACTCTCGGACACTTCTTAGATTCCATGTCAATTCAACATTAGACTAGACTTGTAAATTCTATAAGTGGATGAAGCCCCTATTGAATAAACAAGTCAAATCACTCTAATATAGAATAGATCAGTCCCTCACAGAGTATGCAATGTGACCTCGAGCCTTCTTCACACTTAGCCAAATAACATAATTAAGCAAGGATGTGCAAGCACCTCGAGCCTTATTCACAGCTAGCCAAATCACATTGGTAAGCAAGGCTACACATGTGCCATTCAGCATTAGCCAAATCACATGGGCATTTCCCATGAGTGAACACACGTTCTCCTTGGTCAAATCACATGACCAATATGGTAGAATGTTTTCCAAGGAAAAAAATCAACAACCAATAGCTAGGGAAACCATGAAAACCCTAAGTCCATTAGAAACCCTAGGCCAAGTCAATAATCAAAGCACCAAATAAAACACTCATCAAAGTGAGGTGTCCACACGTCACACTAGGATTTGTCCAACCCTCAACGAGGTGAGCCCTCCAAGCTAGCTATGCGCATGTCATCTGCATGTTGAATTTTGCTCCTCCAATATGGTGCACCCTTTGATCAGTGGCTCATCAAATCAAGCATTCCTCCTTTGTGAATGTGCAAGGAGCCTCTGGTACCCTCATTCCATTGCACCGAACCTCCAAGATCTTAATTCCCTCTTCCATGGTGGTTACTCCATGTGACATAAGAACCCATCATTTGCAATAAGTGTGCCTCTGTAAAATATGTTAAATTGTTTCATGTGTGTTAACTATCACATCAGCAAGTGTGCATCGTTTGAATCGATCCCAAGATAAGCATACACACAACAAGTTCCACAACAAGATTAAGTAGAACATTGTGCAACAAAGGGGATAGGGAACCACATGCCCTCTTCTTGACACTGACTACTCCCCTAGATTGGTTAAAACACTTCCAAATAGATGCAAAGCTAAAAAACCCTCTTTGCAAGGAAATGGATTTCCTGAACACCAATTTACTCCATGCGTACCTCAATGTACCTGTAGCTTGCAAATATGAGTCTATCATCGTTTTGCTATTAATCACCAATTCCTCCAAAGATTTTGGAACTGTCTCCCAAAAATCAGTCTCCTCCATCATGGCATCACTCCAACCCTGTTCTACCAAACACGGAGGCTCACCAATGGAAGAATAAGTCAATGCAACATGGTCAAGAAATGTCTCAGCAGAAGTAATTGCCCTAACTGAGGTTTAAGGAACCCCTTAACGCTCGTATCCATCTCGTAATATTCAAGTAAGCCATGTCAATTTATAGTGAGATGGAGTAGAGAGTTATAAGGAGACATCCTTACCTTGCCTATCCCTTTCCTATCCTTACCAATCCTCACCCATATTTGGATATGTAACCTTCCTTTATTTCTGGATCAGATTTTGGAAAAAAAACCTTTTTCACTCCCTTTAATCATTCGATGAGATATCGTCACATCCTAACCAAACCTTGCATTTGTACTCAGTAACGTCTTCCATTGCATTGGAATGTAGATGTAGTACCTCAATTGTATGCATGACCTGCAAATAGAGGTCTATTTTAGTCTTGAAAGTTGAAACCAATAAGTGATCCCTCCAAATGTTCAGGAACTGTCTCCCAAACATCACTCTTCTCCATCATGCCATCACTCAGACCTTGTTTTGCAAAACAGGGAGGCTCACCAATGGAATAAGTTAGTGCAACATGTTTAGCAAACATATTAGGAGAAACATAGTCCCCCATTGAAATTTAATGGTAATGTAGATGCTTGTATCCACCATGTTACCTCTTAGTAATCCATATCAAATTCTAGAGAGTTGAGGTAAAGGGTACCAAGGTGGCATCGTTCCATTGTTTTTGTTCCCCAAAATTTGGATCTGAAATCTTCTTTAGTTCTTGGATCAGATTCTATAATAACAACCTTTTTCCTCCTTCAATATCTAACAGAGGTGCCTCTCATCTTGAGCACCACACATCGTCATGAGTTCAGAGGTCTGATCACCATATTTTCCCCATACGATTGAACCTATATCGAGTAAGTCTCTGATGCCTCATTGTATCCAACAAAACCATCGTAGATAGTTAAGGATTCCAACTTAATCCCTTTCTAGTCAAGAACTAGTCTCCAATAGACCAAAAAATGTGATACCTTAGGTTCTTGATCAATTGATCCTTCCTTTTGTGTCTTTCCCTTCAGTATCATGTGAGTGCATATGTTGAAAATAAACATTGTTGTGCTCCACTCTTCTGTCCAAAGACACATGGGAAAATCCACATCATAGATAAAGGATTGACAATGTCAACAGTAGATATGTTCTCCCTTCTCGTAACAAAATGGTTTGATAATTGCAGAGTTATAGTCACCCCCATTATCTAAACATAACTGTTTTATCTTTTTTGATTTTTGGTTTTCAACTGAGGGCTTGACTTCTCCAAAATTATGGAACGTCTAATCCTTATGCTTCATCAAATAATTCCAGGCAGTGTCAGTGGAATCATCAATGAAAGTAATACAAATTTTCTCTAGATTGTAATTTTATTACGAGAACATAAAGTCTCACGTATGATCCTGGTAGTTTCCGGGAGCTTTACCCTGTAATTTTCATCCTTAGGGCTATGATGAAATAGAGTATAAAAAGAGAGTGGAAGGACAACAATATTTCACACCGTAACAAACTAGTCTTCTACAAAGTCCAAGGAGAAAATATAGCAAACTACGTTGATTAGTTTCCAGCCCTTTCGGGAAAATGATCCCACACAAATTGAATATGAAATTTCATGATTACAACAGTTATAAAAGCAATCAAATAGTAATTATAGCATCAACAAAACAACCTATTAATTTCTCAATGATGATGTCACAGTACTCATCAAATTGTCCTTTTAGTTCAGTCATATCCAAGAGACGAGTAGAGCTGTAAATAATAACATAAAGAACATATATGGCTTAAAATTCAATTATGCAAATCACACGGCTTTGGGACAACGAAATTCTTTATTGGTATGATGAATATAAAGTACATGTGCTTTCCATAACCTTTTCTCAAGGTTGGTACATACCGCTAGCTAGATAAACCATGTTAATCCTAGGTCATCCAAGGAGTCCCAACATGCGATAATTACTCCAACAAGACCTCCAAAGCAGGACATCCATTTCACTTCTTTTCTCCATATAATATACACGAAGGATTTATCACAAGGCCAAATCCCAAACTTCCAAAGGATGAGCCCTAGCTGTGGACTTCTAAGACGCTCCAAGATACTCCATGAAGACCAGCAACTCTGTGCGACTAAGAGAGAGAGAGAGAGAGAGAGAGAGAGAGAGAGAGAGAGAGAGAGAGAGAGAGAGAGAGAGAGAGAGAGAGAGAGANTCAGAAGTTTAGTTTTATATTATGTAAGATATAGCATGAAATAAATATAGAAAAATTATTGCTTTCAACCTTTTGGTTTAACCTATAATGCAATTGTGATGTTTTATTATGTATCTATTGTAGATGGCATTTTATGAGGAACAAGAGAAAATGAAACATAAGATGGACTCTCCATATTTATTAAAAAAGCTATAAGGTATGTATGTTTCCTATTGGGAATAACTATTGGTTTCAAAATATGCTTACTGTTACTATTCCTTTGTGTATTTTAGAGGCATGTGTGGTAGGCTCATTGATCCATTTACTTGTTATTTAATGTATTATATGTTTTATCAATCATTTCATAATCAATTATATTGATCTCCTTTGTGTAGAGGATAACCTTGGTTGTAGAGTCCAAGAGGATCGAGTGGTGGAGGTGGCTTACACGACACAAATGTAGAGTAGAGGATTGGTGAGTCATGTTTTTCTCCTCCAAAATAATGTAATCATATTTTCCACATAGTGATTTATCCTTTTGTGATGGTTACGAGGTACTATGTTGTTGTTGATGGGTGTATGATTCCTATGGTTCCTACTTTTTATAATGAAATTATATTGGGGTTCATTTCTTTATATTGTTCGGGGCTATTGCTACTATAATGTCGATCAATGTACGATAATTTCATTGGATTTTGAAATCGTCAAGGGAAAGGAGGTATGTATGATTAATTCGTCATTCCATCGATTTATTATTTAATTTGATCTTTGGTTCATTAGTGGTATTATACTCAAACTATATAAGTTGAATTTTGCAGTGAGTGACTAGAGTTTAGAGTCTAAGAAGGTAGAGTGAAGAAAGTGGCTTGGATATCCGCAAATACAACGCAAAGAATGGGTGAGTACTGTTATTTTTTCACCCAATTTATATTTTTTGAGATAAAACATAAATTATGGATGGAATGGTTCCAGGATTCAACTCTCTAGTTTAACTTGTATTATGATTCTAATATTTAATTATGTATCTACTGCAGATGGATTGCTTTTAAATTCAAGAGAAAAAGAAAGATATAATGGAATCAATATTTATAAAACAAATTCTAAGGGAGGTATGTTTCCGATTACCTATAGTTATTGCTTTAGAAATATGATTACCATCACAAGAATGACACCATCACAAGAATGACAAGAATGATGACACATGACAATTAACATGCAGATATTTTCCTATGACATGATGATTTTTCACTTATAACTAATTCATTGCTTGTGAGTTGTGAGGTGATGATTGGAAAATAAACGATCAATTGCCCAGGAGGGCTTATTCATTCGATGATCTTGTGGGTAAAACTCAACCAATAATTATTGCAGAGGTTCTTTTTCCTGATATGATTCTTCATGGGTATGGTATGATCTTGGGAAATCCAAAGTGCTTCATATTGGAGTTGTGATATCAGAGTCTCAAAGAAAGGCTAGATTTGCACTGGTCGATGGAGTTGTGTGTTTGGAGTTCGATGCATGGGGCTGAGTCCCCGGTAGGTGTTAAGGATTTTGTTCAAGTAAGCCTTTTTAGATGCCTAGGATACGTGAGTTAGCGTCCTGGACCAGGTGCTTGCATGGGAAAATGAGGCCTTGGGCATTGCTTCCCTAATTAGGTTGATAGGTTTCAAGACTAATCCTGGAATTCAGGAAGATTCCTAGAGTTATGCTCACACTTCCCCTGAGTTGTGATATGAACTTTTGATGCATATTGTGATCACTTGGGTTGATGTTATACGTGTTTCAGTGGAGGGTCATTAAGATGAAGAGTAGAGGAATAAATAACATGATCAAAGCTGACTTCGGGATGGAGATCCTTGGAGTGGAGTATGTAGTGCCCCCTAATTTGAATTATTCATATACTTGGTGATGAAAATAAAAGATTGGTCTTGAAACAAATAATCACAAGTAATAATAATGTTAAAGCACATAAATAATGATGATGATGATTAAATAATAAGCTAACAAAATTACTATAAAAGAAAAATGAAAGAAATTACCTAAATGAAAAAAAACAAAGAAGAACTGAACAAACCAAAATCTAACAAAAAGCGACATAACTAAAGGCATGAGTAATTAATGGATGGAAAGTGGAGTCTATGCATGGGATTTTGGCATAGATGGATATGAAGAATAACTATACAAATGAGGTTGAGGTGATGATGAAGATATTTGGGAGGTTGAAACAAACTTTGGTATCAAGACATTTTGGAAGCTTGGCTCATGAAAAAGGTTTTAGACACTGGAATAGTTTTTTATTGAGGGATCAGGTCTCTTAGTCGTTTGACCGAGAGAATGGTTGGGAGGAGATCCACCCCCCTCAAATCAGTTGCGGCTTGGATAGAGTGAGAGACTGAGAGCTTAGCGGTTGACATTCTTCGATTTCACAGGTATGACTCTCCCTTTTATGACCCTCGTATCTTTAAAGTTATTCGGTAGTGATCTAGTTAATAGTTAAAGTTTTGTTTTTTGAAGGGGACATATATTTTTTGTTGGTTTTTTAAATATACATGTTTCCTATTACGAATAGCTATTAGTTTCAATATATGCGTATTGTTATTGTTCCTTTGTGTGTTTAAATCTAACTCTCTCCATGTTTTTTCTGTCAAGGGATAAAAGCACATTGCGGGGAATAAGACGTACATCAAGATGATGTTTGTAATTAATTTTACTTTATTTTTTGAGGTTCCTTTTTGTTTTGCTGGGATTAATGTTGATTTTTTTGTCATGTGCTACAGTGTTGACCAGTGTGCAAATATTCGGTAGGAGTCATCAATTTCGAAGGGAAAGGAGGTATGTATGGTTAATTCATCATTCAGTGTGTTTTTCATATAATTTAATCTTTGGTTTATTCGTGGTCTCATACTGAAACTGTGTAATTTTGCATTGTGCAGTGAGTGACTGGATTTTTGAGCCTAAGGAGCTAGAGTGGAGAAGATACAACATATATCACAAAATACGAGGAAAAGGATGGGTGAGTGCAATTAATTTTCTGAATTGTAGGTTTATATGTAATACTTTCTAAGGAAAGGAAAAGTAATATTATATATATATTTGAAGTTTTTATGAATTGTAGTTTTAATTATAGAACCAAAAAATTCACCTCTGATCCTAGTAGTTTCTCGTAGCATTACCATGTAAATTTCATCCTTAGGGATGTTATAAAGTAGAGTATAAAACAACGATGGAAGGACAAAATATTTCAATCTGTAAAAACGTAGGCTTCTACAAAATCCAACGAGAAACTGTAGAAAACTGTGAGGATTAGTTTCAGCCCTTTAGGGAAAATGATCCCACATTAATCGATTTTGAAAGTTCACTTTTACACCAATTATAACAGGAGTAAATAGAAACTGTAGCAGCTGCAAAACAACCTTTTAATTCCTCAATGACGATGTCAGACTTCCCAACAAATTTTCCTATTAATTATGTCAAATAAGAGAGACAAGTAGATTTGTAAATAGCAATACATGAAGAAGATATATGGCTGAAAATCAAATATGGAAATCAAACTGGTTTGGGACATGAAATACTTCGCTAATATGCCAAGGATGAAATACATGGGCATGCCATAACCTTATCTCGAGGCTATTGCAGACCAAGGTTTAATTTTCTCATATAGCAGTAGAAATGCAATTTTCAGATCTTGATAATTACTTCCTAATGATTTTCCAACATTAATTTCATATCACTGCTATCATTGAATAATTATACACTGAAAGTGTCAAGTTCAAATTGGATCAGAAAAATGAGATCATATAAGGACAACAATGCACAATCGACATACGGATTTTACCCTAGGAAACCAAATCTTGGGAGAAAACCCAACCAACTTTTCCAAGAATAAATCACTCAAATTCAAGTAGATTACCAATCATGAAGAAACCCTAGCATAGAGAGAAAACCTATTTCATGAGGAAACCCTGGCAAGGGTAGAAAACCTCTAGAAACAAAAAGAAACCCCAAAAATTACTCCTTGTGCCTTTGCTAGGCCTTCTTGGAAAGTGTTTGTAAGAGGAGGAAAGAATATGTGATGTTGTTATGATAAAAAAATAAATGTGAGCACTTTACTTATACACATAAAGTGACCTACAATTTCACTATGGGGCGGACTTGTACTTTTGATGAGGACAACTTGTCTTCTTGTATAAGGTCGGCTTTCCTTCTTGTCTTTAATCTTCTCTAAAGCTTCTTGAATGCTATCTGGGACTTCTTCAATGGTATGAATTGTCTTGTTGGTTATTTCTTCTTCACTAGAAAAGTTGTCCATGTTGATGATCATATCCTCTAATGTTTATTTGACCCACTAAGAAATCATAGACACTTCTTAGATTCGATGTCAATTCAACATTATACTAGACTTGTAAATTCCACAAGGGGATGAAGCCCCTATCGAATAAAAAAATCAAATCACTCTAATATAGAATAGATCACTCCCTCACAGAGTATGCAATGTGACCTCAATCCTTCTTCACACTTAGCAAAATCACATAATTAAGAAAGGATGTGCAAGCAACTCGAGCCTTATTCACACCTAGCCAAATCACATTTCTAAGAAAGGCTATGCCTGTGCCATTCACCACTAGCCAAATCACATGGGCATTTCTTGCGAGTGAATATATTGTTCTCCTTGGTCAAATCACATGACCAATATGGTATAATGTTTGACCAGGAAAAAACATCAACAACCAATAGCTAGGGAAACCATGAAAATCGTAAGTCCACAAACAGCCCTAGGTCAAGTCAACAATCAAAGCACCGAATCAAACGCTCCTCAAAGTGAGGTGTCCACACATCATAGTAGGATTTTTCCAAACCTCGAGGAGGTGAGCCATCCAATCTAGCTATCCACACGTCATCCGCATGTCGAATGTTGCTCCTCCAATATGGAGCACCCTCTAAACAGTGGCTCATCAACTCAAGCATTCCTCCTTAGTGAGTGTGCAAGGCGCCTTCGGTACCCTCACTCCATTGTGCCCAACCTCTAAGAGCTTAATGCTCTCTTACATGGTGGTTACTCCACGTGACATAAGAACCCATTATTTGCAATAAGTGTGCCTCTGTAAAAGATGTTAAATTGTTTCATGTGTTCTAACTACCACATCAACAAGTGTGCTTCGGTTGAATCGATCCCAAGCTAAGCGTACACACAACACGTTCCACAACAAGAGTAAGTCGAACATTGTGCAACAAAGGGGACAGGGAGCCACAAGCTCTCTTCTTGACACTGACTTCTCCCCTAGATTCATTAAAACACTTCCAAATAGATGCAAAGCTAACACACCCTCTTTTTAAGGAAAGGGAATTCCTGAACACCAATTTACTCCCTTCGTACCTCGATGTACCTGCAACTTGCAAATATGAGTCTATCATTGTTTATCTATCAATCGCCAATTCCTCCAAAGCTCTTGGAACTTGTAATGTCATCTTTTGCTTAGGAATTGAGGACCAACCCGCTAACCTATGTGATTCCTATAGGTTCGAGCGGGTACTAACAGTCAGGGAATCAGCGGAAGAATGATGCCATATATAGAAGATCTAGGGAATCAATATTATATCATCATTGGGTAGAAGAGGGCCACCAGAGCCAAAGGCCACCTGCATGCATGACATCTGAGCATTATTTGATTATGCATGCACCTGATTGAGTCTCCATGCACCTGCATGCAAGTCAACTGCAAATTAGAAGTTAAAGTGACCTAATTAGGTCAAAATTTAGGTTATTTGTAGTTGAAAGTTATAAAAGAAAGATAAAGTGAATGGAGAAGGGACTTATGATTATTATTGATTTGGAGATTTTTGAGTAGCAGCACAGCGTGCGGCCACGATAGTTGGGGTTGAAGACAGAGTCTTCAACTAACGAGGTTTCAGTAGTGAAATATTTTCCCTAATCTCCTTCAGGGTAGACCATCCAAGTCCACCATCTGCTCTTCATCTTATTCATCCATATACAGTTATCTGGTACCCATCAGAAGATTGTTTGCAGGGACACGTGGGAAGATGTAGGGGGTTTTTAGCTGGAAAACCCCAAAGCATTCACTGGGTCCTCATATCTCTATTTATCTTCAAAATATAGCCACCATTCTCATCATCAGTATCATCCTTCAGTACCAGGATATTATCAGCTTCCAGTTTTCTCACCCGGAGCAGTTCTCATCAGATTTGTGTAGCTGAGGGTGTGAGCAGCTAAACCATCAAATCAATTCGTTAGTCTTCTTAGAGTTATTAGAAATTTTGCATGCTTTAGGCAATCTCTCCGGCATAGGAATACTCTCATTACTGCAAATTCTCATTCGCATCAGACAACCCCTTCACCGAAAATGTCATCTTCAGCTGATTGAGGGGTTCATGTTGCTGGGGTAACATGGGGGCAAGGCGCACTAGTTCTTCACCAGATCAGTTCTTGATGCATGCGTATTATCTCTGGAGCATTATCAGTCATATTATCAGTGGTAAGTGTTTATCTATCACTATAAAATTCTCTGCCCTAGTTAGCTATAAAATAGGGCCATTTTCCCAGATCTTTGCATGCAAGTTTATTTCAGTATTATTGTAAATCAGGAGGCTTAAGCAAGCCCTAGTATAGAAAATAGTGGAATATCCACATCTTGGATAATACAATGGTATCAAAGTTGTTTTCCTTTCTAGATGTGGGCATGAAAAATTATAAATGAATTCATAAGACCCATACAACATTACGTACCAGAAACAGAGGTGTAGAGACAGAGAAGAGGAGTTAGAGGACATAGATTTGGGGAACATAGAGTATTAGTTTGGGAAGGGAAAAGAAACAATGGAAGAGGATGATAAAACAACTTTCAATAGTCTCATATCATCCATAAAAGAACTCACTACTGGGAAAAAATAAATGATGAGTACCTTCAGGAAAATTACCGAGAAAAATGGGCCCACCCCACACAGTCCCTTATTTCCCAACAGTGATAGGGTATCCACCAACAGTAGTAGGGATAAAGTGAAGGAAAAACATCTGTTTAATATGCATAATAGAGTAGGATGAGGAAAAAATAGGTATATAAGGGTGGTAAAAAATGGGTCATTTATGGGCCCAACATCTCCCCCCAACTATCCTGTTGCATGTCCTAATGCAACAAACTCCATTATTCTGAATCTGAATCTGACATTGTGCTTCATTCATGGAGAGAAGAAAAGTTGTATGGTAATTCAGATGTTCCTTGTTTTTCTACAAATCCCTTATGGACAACCCAATATCTCCAACACTTATGCTCTTCTGCTCTTGTTAACGAGAAATATTCCCTGTACAGTTTTGCTGGCCACTAGATGACAGGAAATTTGAATTTGAGTCCCAGCCAATTAACCCCACATTCCTTCATGCATCCAACATATCCCTCAACCATCCTGGAAAGTGCTTGTTCAAAATTCCTCTAACAGTAGGGGTCCCTATTTCTCAGGGTTGAAGAGGCAACCTGCCATCTGTGCTGGCTACCTTCCAAAGCCACTTGTTGATGCATTGAAATTTGGCTAACACAAGTATAAATAACCCTTTCTTGAAGTTTCGTTATATGCTGAGTTTGGATGGGACACAAGAATACACTCTGATGATGAGCAAGGAGAAGATGAAGATTCTGAGCTTCGCTTCGAATCCAAATATTAGAGTGGGCCTCATTATGAGATAAAGTTTGGAAAGATCTTTCCCACTGAACATGATTGCTCACAAAGGAGGAAAAATCCCTCAGTTGAACATCAACTAAGAAAGGGACATGATTCGAATGGTGGTCCAAAGGGCAAGCCAACTCATGCAAATAAAGCTCACACAGCAAATTCTGGTGCTCAAAGTCACTTTCCAGAAATGTTTCTAGGAATTTAGCCGAGGTTGCTATTTCATATGGTCTCCCTTCTTTTACAACCCTCAGTTTAAACCAAATGAATTGCTCAAATAAAAATATAGGGTAAGAGGAAGATGGTACTCTGGTACCCAACAATTCCTGAGAAAGAGTATACAACTGATCTTTTTCCACCTGCATGGACTTGAACTTTTTCAGCTCCTTTAGCTCCTTCTGTAACTCTTCCCCACGGAGTTTCTGGGTCATAAGTTCTTCTACCCATTTTTCCTTCAATTCCCTTATGGTCTTTCTATGTTCAGTGATGGAAACCATCCCTTCTTGATATCTCTCCACCTGACTCCACTTCCTCACTTCTATTCTCAGGATTGAGAGTTCTTTTGTTAGCTTCAGGATTTCTTCATCTTCAGGATGTTCTTCATTATCAGAATCGAAATTGATAAAATTTTGAGGAAGTTGAGTCCATACCTTATCACATGATGTGCAAAATTGAACATCCTGTACTTCTGAAATCACTTTTGGGGGTGTTGGTTTTTGTGTAACAGCATCCCTTTCTGGAATTTCTCCTGCAACAACTTCAACCATAGGTGTTTCTGAAACAAATTCTGGAGATGTTGATTCTTGTGTAACAACATCCTCTCTTTGGAGTTCTCCTATAGCAACTTCCGTAGCTGATTGCGAGGATGTTGGTTCTTGTGTGACAACCTCCTCCTGAATTTTAATCTCCTTATATGCCTGATTGTCAGCTGCATCTTTGACAGTGGGATGCAAGGCCACTGGTTCTTGTGTAACAGAGCCCTGCCCTTCTGTTTCTTCATGCAACTAGGATTGCAGATTTGCTTTCATGTCTTTTGCAATATGGAGCTGTTCCTTGAGGATTTCAGTGTCCCCCGAGGATTGTGATTGCATTTGTTCATCCTCTCCTAAATCCAAATCAGGAATGATTTCCATTCTAGGATTGACTTCTTGTTGCAGCCTGAGAGTCTCCACAAAAATTTCCAGGGATGTTGGTTCTTGTGTAGCAACATCTTGGTTAACTTCCTCATTTTCCTGCTGTTGGGTTTCCATTTCTATTATCTCTATGTCCAAATTCCTGAATATTTTCAATCTCTGGTTCTTCTTCCCCCATTTGGGTGGCAACTTCAACGAGAATATTCAAGGATGTTAGTTCTTGTGTATCAGCATCCTGTTCAACCTCATCATCATTCTGCTGCTGGGGTTCCATCTCTATTAGTTCTGTGCCCTGAGAAGGTTCAGGAGTCACAACACAGACTTCTTCAACAAAATCAGGAATAGTCTCAGCCTTTGGTTCACCTATCCCAATTTGGGTGGAAACTTCAACAGGAATACTCGAAGATGCTGGTTCTTGTGTATCAACACCCTGATTATCTGCTACTTCCCTTTGCTGGAGTTTCTCTTGGGGAGCTTCACCATCTTTCCAATCAGGTTGTCCTTGTTCTTACACAGATGTAGGTACAGGTTGTTGTGTCACAAAGGCACAAACTATGAATTTGTAGCCTGACTGGTTAAAGATTTCTCCACACACAGGACAAACCACTCTTTCTTCCTCATCACCATCCTCAGCAGGAATTGATCCTTCTAATTGGTCTGTAGCTTCAACCAGTGTGTGCAGCTTCCTTTCCACCTGTTTCCTGCATGCTTCCTTCCAATTTTCTAGTTCTTTCCAAAGTTATTGTACTTCCTCCTTTAAAAACCCATTTTCATATAGAAGTCCCTCAATTTGAGGTTCTTCTACAGATGGTTCTTGTGGGGCATCATTTGCTTTGGGTCTCAGAATGGGGAATTTGATCTGTGCTTCTATGGTTTCCCATTTTGTCCGTGCTGCTTCTGCTGCTATAACTGACCTGGTTCTTTTTCATCTTATTGGTGGTGATGCCTGTATTTCTTCTTTTGATCTCCTCTTTTTCCTCTGTGGTGCTGGAATTTCCAGATTTGCAATTGATGTGGAAGGGATATCCTCTGTCTCTACGTTTTCCTATTCTTCCTCAATCAAAGTTCCTCCCCATTCAGGGGAAGATTCAATGATCAACACCTCCATGTTTTATTTTGTTATCATGGCTATAACATCCTCGGCTTCAGCTGTCACAACATCTAATGTTGCTCCAGTTTCAGACTCTCCTGTCAAAGATTCCATATTATTTAATCTCTCTACAGGGTTTTCTTGTGCATTTTCCTCCAATTATTCTGCTTCGTCTTCTGACTGATCCTCCGATCTAGTCTGATTCCCCCACCAACTAAATTGGAGGGACTCCGAACCTCATGTTGTTCTTTATTCCCCCCCAACTGTTTATTGGAAGGCTCTTATTGGTTTTAAACAGGCCCCACGAGTACATGTACTGCTACTTCTTCTTCTTTTAGAATGCCAGGCAAAACGACGGGTTCCTAAATTTGACCTATGAATTTCTCTCAGGTTTGGTTTAGTTGAGCTAAGGCCCGTAAAATTATTAATTTGATTAGGCCATGGTGGGTAAGGGAGGACTTTGGATGCTTGGTTGTTCTAACAAACCCCGCCATATGGTGTAAATAATTGAATAGGTAAAATGGAATGTTCAGTAAGGCCCTATGACGGAGATGAGATAATAGAGGAAATTCAGAGTAATAAACCGTTTGATACCTACCTTCATAGGTGATATACTTCTTGAGGAAAATTTCTACTTGATCCCATGGCCGAGGCAATGATTGTAACGCTATCCCTCTCTGTGACTACCGAATGTGCTCCCCCTCTCTTAGAAAACCCTGAGTGCAGCAGTAATTGGGGGTTATTTGACCAAACCAGGCTCTGCCCACCTGAGGAAGGCCAGTGACCTCAGCCACTATTGCTTCAGAGACTTCGATACGTAACCCCCAAACCTTGGAGTGGGTTTTTGTAAGATTTAAGGCAAATTGTAGAGTTGTCTTGTGATGAAACCCATTCAAGCATTGGAAGAATTCAGTACAATCCACAGCTTCAAAAATAGCAAAAAATTCGGGATGTATTCTTAGTTCTCGCGTATTTGGAGGTTCAAGCCGAGCTGGGATACCCATGTTTGTTTGACTTCAGAAGTGTTTCTCAGTCTAACAGATTATAGGTCCCGATAATGGAGGTTAAAGCACAGAGTATGCATGAACAAATGAGAGTGGAGTTGGGTAAATTCGGAAAGTTTCAGAGCATAGAAATGTTTGGAATTTTAGCCCAAATTAGGAAAGGTGGCGGTTATTAGGTAACATAAATAGCCATTAAGTCGTACGAGTGGACAATTAACGATATGCTGGTGTAATACTGGTCATAGAAAGGAAGGTATGATTAATGTTGTCAAATCTAGTTAACGCTTAATCAAGCAAATAATCAGAACCATACCTTCGAAAATATGCGATGAATGGTGACCTTTGGAAAATAGTAGAGCGTGCGAAGTGCAGCCATTTAAATTTAATCATTATTGCAGGTATACTGTAATGACCTTTTCTGCCGGTGAACCAAAACCATCGTGTCAATTTTGTCAGAAACATAATGAATAATGAAAAACAAATCGGAATTGATGGCATCAGGAATTGGAGCCATATCTGGAGGAGTCGTTAACCAAGGTTGCAAAGAATTCTTCCAAAAATGGAGGAGTCACAGACGCAAACCATAGAGAAATCAAGTAGTTTAGCGGAGTCACGGTCGTGAATTATAGAAAAATCAGCCAGTTTTGGTGGAGTCCCAACTGTCGAAAAAGGTAAACATAGGAAAAATGGAACGGTGTTCCAGCTGCCAGAAAAGGTTAAAATGGACAAAAGTGAAACAGTGTCGCAGCTACCGGAACGGGGTAAAGGGCAGGAGTTGACGGTGTTGCAGCTGCACAGAATAAGGTAGAGGGCGGGAGTTTACGATGTTGTAGCTACAGAAAGAAGGGAAAATAGGCAATGATTTGATGGTGTTGCAGCTGCACGCAATGGGATAAAAGGAGAGAGTTTATGGTGTTGCAACTGCAAAAAAAAAGGGAAAAAGACAACGATTTGACGGTGTTGTAGCTGCACACAAGGGAATAAAGGGAGGTATTTTTCAGTGTTGCGGTTGCAACAGATTTGTTCAAGGAATTTTCCTCTGATGCAGGAAGTTACAGAAGGATGACCCTGGTCGATAGGCCCGATAATGACCACCGCTCCTCAGGCGCTTCCCTGCACATTTTATTTTAAAAAAAAATGGATCAAGTGCAAAAGAAAAAGATAAAAGTAATAGTAAAAATATCAATTTATTTAATGTACAAAAATTTTATGTAAGATTTACAATGATTATCTAAAAATTAACAGGGGCAGAGAAAGATTCCTGCCCTTATTCTAACTGGTATTCCAGATCAACTGCAATATGTGAAGTGAATGTGTCTTTTGAAATGGGCTTATGGTACAGTCGACGCTTGTGACCATTAGCAAATAATGGTGCACGATTCTCATCAATGGTTTCCAGGCGGACTGTACCATTATCAAATACTCTGTCTACCTGGTATGGGCCCAACCATCTTGTGTGTAATTTACCCTTGAAGTCCCTTTTGAATCTTGAATCGTATAATAATGCCCAGTCTCCTTCACAGAAGACTTTCTTTTTGATGAATCGGTCGTGCCAATTGGATCTCTATTGCTGGATTAATACTGTCTGATCCACAACAGCTAAATGGTTCTCGTCAAGTTCATTCAATTGTTTCAATCTTCTCTTCTGGGATTCGATCACATCTAAGTTTACCTCTGTAGCTGTCTTCAAAGTCTTAATTTGAAATTCAATTGGGAAGATGACACTTTTCCCATACACCAAGTCATAAGGAGAGAAACCTGTACTATTGCGCCAAGTAGTATGATATGCCCACAATGCTTCCAGAAGTCTATCAGCCCAATCTCTACGATGGCTCTTGACCATTTTGGTAAGGAAGGCTTCAATAACTTTGTTAGTGCTTTCTATCTAGCCATTGGCTTGGGGATGGTATGGTGAATCTATCCGGTGCTGAATATGGTACTTTTGTAGCAGAGCTTTGAATTAATGTGACACAAATGGAGGTCCTCCATCGGTAACCACTTCCTTGGGTACTCCAAAATGGGTAAAGATTTCACCATACAGGAAATCGATCACAGCCTGGTCATTGGCTTTCACCAAAGCCACAGCTTCTACCCATTTCGTCATGTAATCAGTACAGACCAAGATGTAGGATTTTTGTAGACCAATATGTAGGCTTTTTGCTTGGAATAAGGGCTGATAGGACCAACAAAATCTAAGGCCCATCTGTCAAAGGGTTCAACCCATCTGTCAAAGGGTTCAACCACCAGTTGCGGTTGAAGAGGCATTTGAGGCAATCTATTGGGTTGGCCCATCCTCTGGAAGCTATCATAAGACTGGAAATATCTTTTTGCATCCCTAAAAAGGGTCGACCAATAGTAGCCCTATTAGAATAATCAACCCATAGTTAGCTACTTTAGACATTAATTAATCCATTTTGTCTTATTTTCCTAGTTTTCAATATTCCACTCTATGCAAGTTGTCCTTCCACATGTCCTAGAAGTCAAACTTGCCAAAACTGAGTCATGGAGCGCTTGGGAAAACTCCTGGAAACCATATTTATCAATTCTTCTTTATTCTAGATCCTCCCTAGCACATATTTGCTTTTTCTGCTTTATTGCCTGCTTTACTGAGATTTATGGCAAAAGGGAAAGTAAGACTAGGTGCAGTTAACTTGTTTTTTGCCCGCATCATCCTCCACTCTTTTCTCCTAATAAAAGCATGTATGATTTTTCCTTCCATCACCTATTATCTTTCCCACTTGACTTTGCCAATTCGAAAGCTCCTAGGTAGATTTGGAAACTGCTTTATGCACCTATGGGGGATTTGACTAGATTTAGTAAGCCTGATTTTGACTATTTCGAATGGCATACTTATGCATTCAAATCTCTCATGTAATTATATATTGCAACAGCCTAAGACTTCATATGGTTGGCTATTGTACACTTATTCAATACAGATTAGTGTTATGCTCCAATTTCAGTCTCCTTTGTGTGTAAATTTGCAGGTTTGATTAGCAATTTTGTGAGCGCAATTGATCTGTCACTTGGGTTCAATTTCCACATGGTATCAGAGCCTTTGTAGATTTATTTCTCTCCTTCCATATTGCTATTACAGGTTTGACATCTTGGCTGGGAGCATTCTGCTGGTTGAAGGGCACAATTCAGAGCTATGGATCAACCTCAGAAGATCATCTTGACTCCATTTAATTTCTTTGAATGGAAAGTAGAGATGGAGATACTGTTGAGAGTGAAGGGTCTCTACAAGGTGACCATGGAAACTAAGGCAGAGCCCAATGCAGCTGCAGAGAAGATTAAATGGCACAACAGGAGGGATGAGGCCTATGGTATCCTGTGTCTGAGCATATCCAGATACCTCCTTTTCCATCTTGATGGATTGACATCACCTAATGAAGTGTGCGAGAAGATTGTAGAGATTTTTGGTAAGATAGATGAGATGAGAGGACATCAAATCAAGAATGAATTGATCTCTTTTAGTCCCAACAGCTTCGAATCCCTGTAACTCTACTTTTCCAAGTTTAAAGCCCTTGTTTTGTAGCTAAAACAGTGTGGAATTGAAAAGAAGGAGGATAAACTAGTTTTGGCCATACTGTCAAATCTTGGCCCTAACTATTCAGTGTTTGTTTCAACCTTCCATGCCACTAATTTGACAGCTCGAGCCTAGAAGATTCCTAAGCTTGCAGAGTTCATGGAATCCCTCACACAAGAACATGATAAATTGGTGATGATGGGCACCATCAAACCTTCCAAAGACCAAGATTTGGTTGCTGGAGATTCGAGGGTGGATTCAAAAGGCAAGAAGAAAGCTAAGAAGCCACCTGAGCAAAAGAGAGACAAGAACAAGTATCCAAAGGATCCCCAAGGATCCAAGAAGAACTTCCAGAAGAAGAAGAACAAAGGAGAAATGAGCAAGTGCGCATACTACAATAAGGGCTATCATCCTAAAAGCTCTTGCATGAAGAAGAAAAATTTTATGCTGACCCAACTCCTGGAGAAGAATAACATCTCCCTTCCTGATAGCTCAAAGAAGAGGGAAGGAGGATCAAATTCAGAAGACAGAGAGAGAGTACATGCATTGGTTTCTAGCACATCAAGCTCACCTAGATTCATCATAGACTCTGGAGATTCAAGACATATGGTTTTGACCAAGGAGGCCTTCTCCTCTCTTGACATGTCGAAAGGTCCACCAAATAGTGTTGGGAGATGACTCTCTCACTGATAGTTTGGAAAAAGGAAGGATTGATATTGATCATGGTAAGTTCAGCAATGTATTGTATGTTCCAGGTCTTGCCTCTAACCTCTTGTCAGTGTATCAGATGACCCACACAGGGTCTCCAAAGAAGGTCAAATTCTCCCCTGATGATGTTGAGATCATGGAGATCTCAAGTGGTAAATTCATTGCAAAAGGAGTTGTAGATCACACTTTGAAGGTATACTGGTTTTCACACTTTCTACCCTACTCAAACCCCTTTGCTCTTCTGATTCATGCTATTGAGGCAAGCAAGCTTTGGCATGAAAGATTTGGCCATCTTAACTATAAGTATCTTTCTGATCTAAGTGAAAAATAAATGGTCATAGGGTTACCAAAGATTAAGTTTTCCAAGGGAGTCTGTTAAGGTTGTGTCCTAGGAAAACACCCAGAGCATAAATTTGAGAGAGCTAGTCATGAGAGAACCTCTGCACCTCTTGAGCTGATCAACAATGATGTTGCTAGTCCATTTTCTCATATTTCAATGAGCTAAGAAAAATATGCATTGACCTTTATAGATGACTTTTCCAGGTATTGTTGGGTTTACTTCCTGAAGCATAATTCTGAAGTTTTTGGCCTCTTCAAAGTCTTTAAGGCTTTGGTTGAAAACCAGTCTGGGAGGAAACTCAAGATCCTGAGATATGAAAATGGTGGTGAGTATGTCAAGTTTGAGTTCATTCAATATTGTGAATATGTAGGTATTCAGATGTAGCATTCAATCCCTTACACACCACAACAAAATGGTGTTGCTGAGAGAAAGAACAGATCACTGAAAGAGATGGCAACCTGTATGTTGGAGGCTAAGACTTTGCCACCAAAGTTTTGGGCCAAGGCTATAAATTGTGCATCCTATATTCGGAATAGGGTGCCTCATAAAAAACTTGATGGTATGACTCCTTTCGAAGCATGGAGTGGGCACAAGCCAGATGTGACCCATTTCAGGATTTTTGGCTCAAGGGCTTGGGCTAGAATTCCAACATAAAAGAGGAAGGATTTGCAGCCCCAAAGCCAAGAGTGTCTATTTGTTGGGTACTCTGAATACTCAAAATGGTACAAGCTGATCAATTTGAGCACAAACAAATCCTTCATTTAAAGGAGTGTTCAGTTCCAAGAAGAGCCTTTAGCAGCAGTTGAAGTTGGAGAGTTTTCTTCACCACCAGAACCACTGAATGTAAGTGAAGAGACAAATGAGTTTGCTGATTCTGATATGTCTGATAATGATGATTTAATTGTAGATCCTAATAGTCCTACAAGACCAAAATTGGCATCAAAGACCATTCATGCAGTTGGGGAACTAGCTGGAAATCCTAGTGATACTAGGAGGACTAGATCTCAGTTTGAGAGTGCCCTATGTATGAAAGACCCTTTGTTTGCAGAGAAATGCTATCTGATGGTTGAATTATACCCACAGACATATGAATATGCAGTACATGATCCAAGATGGCAAGCAGCGATGAAATAAGAATTCAGCTCACTCCAGAAGAACAACACTTAGGAGCTGGTTGATCTTCCCCCACGGAGGAAGCTAGTTCAATGTAAGTGGGTTTTCAAAACTAAGTTTTCTGCTGATGGTTCACCTTTGAAATACAAGGAAAGATTGGTAGCCATGCGGCTACTCACATTTACATGGTATTGACTACAATGAGACCTTTAGACCTTTGCACCAGTGGCAAAGATGGACTCCATCAGGCTAGCCTTAGCCATTGCAGCTTCTAAGCAGTGGGAGGTACACCACATGGATGTGAAGTGTGCTTTCCTAAATGGAGATCTTACTGAAGAGATTTACATGCAGCAGCCTCAAGGGTTTGTTACTAATCCATATTTTGTGTGCATGCTAAAGAAATCATTGTATGGGCTTAAGCAAACCCCCAGGGCTTGGTATGCCAAGATTGATGGCTTTCTGCTGTCATTGAGTTTTGTTCGATGCAAGTCTGATCCTAATGTTTATTTGAAGCTGATTCATGGTTCTTTGATGATTTTTTCTTGTATGTGGATGACCTTCTCATTACAGGAAGCTCAAAGAAAGAAATTGCCTCCTTGAAGGATGCAATGAACCATGCATTTTCTATGACTGATTTGGGGTTGTTGAGTCAATTCTTGGGTCTCAAAATTGCTCAATCCCAACCTGGAATAAAATTACATCAGTCCAAGTATGCTTTGGATTTTCTAAACAAGTTCAACATGAAAGATTGCAAGCCAAGAAAGACTCCCTTCCTTTCAGGAGTTAAGCTTGAAGAAGCAGGTTCTTCTCCTATGGTAGATAGTACACTGTATAGACAACTGATTGGGTGTTTGCTGTACCTTACACACACTCGACCTGATATTTCATATGCAGTAAGTGTGGGTGGCTTCAAGATACATAAGATCCATTGGAGAGCAGCCAAAAGGATCCTTAACTTTGTTCAGGGAACAAGAACTCATGGGATCTTCTACAAAGCTAAATCTGATCTTGATTTGATTGGGTTTACTGACAGTGATTGGGCTGGTGAAAACACATATCAAAATTCAACATCAGGATATGTGTTCATGCTTGCTGAAGGACTAATCAGCTGGTCAAGCAAGAAACAGAGTGCCATTGCACTCTCATCTATAGAAGCAGAGTACAGAGGAGTTGTAAATGCAACAACTCAATGTTTATGGTTGTAGGGGTTACTTGGTGAGTGTGGCTTCAAATCAGAGTTATCAACTATTATTTATTGTGATAATCAGAGCACCATTCGAATCTGCAATGATCTAGTTCAGAAACAAAGAACCAAACACATTGAGATCCATATGCACTACATTAGACAGCTTGTGCATGATGGCACCATTCACCTACTCTTCTGTGCATCTTCAGAACAAGTAGCAGACATCTTCACCAAAGTTTTTTGTGAGAAGACATTCAGCAATCTCAAATCACTACTGGGGATTGCTGATCATGCTGTGAAGCATGTTTGATGACAATATTTTCAAATTTTGTTTTACTGTCCATGTTTAAGGGAGGATTTTTCCCACTGGGTTTTTGTCTCTTTCCTTGGTTAAATGGACATGCAGTATGTAAAGGGTGACTAAGCCTTGTTGCTAGGCCCTATAATTTTCTGATATTTACTCATAATTCAGGCTTAAGGGGGGGTTTTAGAATAATCAACCCATATTTAGCTCCTATAGACATTAATTAATCCATTTTGTCTTATTTTCCTAGTTTCCAATATTCCACTCTATGCAAGTTGTCCTTCCACATGTCCTAGAAGTCAAACTTGCCAAAATTGAGTCATGGAGCACTTGGGAAACCTATTGGAAACCATATTTAGAAATTATTATTTATTCCAGATCCTCCCTAGTGCATATCTGCTTTTTCTGCTTTATTGCCTGCTTTACTGAGATTTATGGCAAAAGGGAAAGTAAGACTAGGTGCAGTTGACTTGTTTTTTGCCCTCATCATCCTCCACTATTTTCTCCTAATAAAAGCATTTATGATTTGTCCTTCCATCACCTATTATCTTTCCCACTTGAATTTTCCAATTCGAAAGCTCCTAGGTATATTTGGAAACTGCTTTATACACCTATGGGGGATTTGACTAGATTTAGTAATCCTGCTTTTGACTATTTCGAATGGCATCCTTTCGAATTCAAATCTCTCATGTAATTATATATTGTAGGAGCCTATGACTTCATATGGTTGGCTATTGTACACTTATTCAATATAGATTAGTGTTATGCTCTAATTTCAGTATCCTTTGTGTGTAAATTTGCAGGTTTGATTAGCAATTTTGTGAGTGCAATTGATCTATCAATTGGGTTCAATTTCCACAAGCCCATTCTCAGTGCTTTGTGTCTTGTCCTCCTATTTGGAAAATGTCCCCCACCCACAAGGCTCATCATGGCAGGCCTTCAGAATATGGAATATTTAATCTTCTCTTACACATCTTCTGATCTCAAGATCAGGGCCTGTTATACCCAAATCCTGTCACCACCATGTGATAAGACCTTTAACTTCCATGTTTTCCCTTAATCCCATCACTTAGAGTGGAAACCTACTCTGTTTTTCAATTCTACATGAAAAAACTCAGCACCGCGCTTTCCTTGTGTTCCATGAGCGGTACCTTGCTCGCACCGCCAGTATCCTGTTTTCCATAAGCGGTGCCACTGTCTGTGGTCTTTGGTCCATAAGCATTTCTCATCTAAACTTATTTGTCATAATAGAAGAAAAGTGGTACCCTGGGTAAAATGAGAAAAATAGAAGTTTCTTGAGGCTTCTAGATCATGAGCCTCGTGTCCTCCCTTATCCCTATCATTGTGGGTCAGTTGAGCTCGAGATCCCCCATAATAGGATCTTAGAGCCACCTCATCCATAAATATATCAACTATCCCTATCCATTGAGCCTTATAAATACAAGCTCATGTCCATAGTTGAGGGGGAGAACTATAGAGGTATTGTTATGCTGTTGGATTGACCACTTAGCCCAAGCCATTGGAGAGCATAGAGAGAAAAGTTGGAGCTTATGGGGATGAAGTGTTTGTTTCATGGAGATGTCTGTAAACACTAAGGAAATGGTTGTAAGATTCTCCATACATCTTCAATTCAAAGTTGATTTCCGTCCCACATTACTGTTGTTTTGATTTCACATGTACATGTTGTTAGATTACTTAGTCACTAACATGGATAAGTAGATGATTTTCTGGTAGCTTTGACGTGATTGCATGTTTGATCTGTTTGTAGGTAAACAGGTTCACTATCGAAGTAGCATTCCTGGTGTCTACAACATCCAGGGAAGGTCTTCATCCTTTGTTGTTCACTCATTTGTTTTGGATCTGAACCATTCAGATCAGAGGAACAACTTCTGTCTGCAGAAGGTGAAATATTCGTGGTTAGAAATCTGGCGACCATACTAGGGAGCAGTGCATATATTAGTTGATATGATCTTCCTTAGTTCTTGAACTCTTTTCAAAATCCAGCCTCCATCTCCAATCCTCTTTAGTCAGATCTACCATCTGACTTAGTGAATTTTGGTTTGAAACTTTCAGATCTGTCTAGATCTGAATTTTTTCTACTTTTTATGCTCTTTTTTACTCTCAATCCATCAATTTTTTCCTTGATCTGATCAATTTCTGACTTGATCTTTCGTTCTCCTTTGTGTTTTGGATCTATCCAAGGAACCGCTCATATGTTGTTGGCGAGAAGCGATGTCACCGCCTGAACTCTGTTAGCAACACGCGGTGCCACCTCCTGAGTCCTGATATCCAGAAGTGGTGCTGGTCCAGAACCACTTTGTCAAGACCCCTCCAGCACGGTGCCAGGTAGGCCTTGTTCCAAGACCACCTTTTCTCATTTTTTTTTGACAAAAATTGAGTTTGTTTGCTTTTAGCCCTGCACTATCAGGCTTGTGTGTTAGAATCTGAATGCTTATGGTTTTAAATTCTATGGTAAAAGATTGGTTTGATTGGGTAATTCAAAAGATAGAATAGGCTTGTTGATTGTCCATTTCCTTCCGTGCTTGTTGGTTGTGATTGTGAAAGGATTTCTTTTTTGAAAGCTTAGGTGTTAGTGAGCCCTCTTTTCACTCGATTTCATTTTTTGTTTTCATAGAGGACTTCTTTTTGCTTCTTTAAAAAGAAAATTTTTGACTGAGATTAGGTCATTATTATCATTGAGCATAAGACATTGGATCTCTGATTAGCCTCACAAGCTTTTAGGTTCTCTATGTTCCTTTGTCTCTTTTGCATTAGTACTATCTCATCAAAATAAAAAATATTGTAGTTTTAAGTTAGATTTATCTATGTTTTGAGAAAAAATGAAAAATTGAGTGCATATGCATGTAGTGTGCTTTTTTTTTTCCTTTTAGGAAAAGAGACTCTTCCCCTTTATATTGCTTTCAGAAAAGAGAAATGAGTTTGGAAAGTGTTGCTTGTCTTTGATTTTGATTTGTTCAAGATAGTTGTTTGGAAATTTTTGGTTTTCAAAACAAAAGAAAATACTCTCTTTCCCTCCCGTAGGTAGGAATACCACAAATGGTAAAGTGAAATATTTGCATATGCATACTGCATGGTTTTAGTTTTCTGTCAAAATTCCATGCATTCACCTAACCGTCCACTTTAAAATTAACGGTAGTTATAGCTTAAAATTTACATAGCGATTTGAGTGATAGGTTAGAGACGTGTTCGAGCGTCGTTAAGCATAGGATCTGTCGTTACTCGTCCGCATTACATCTTGGAACTCATGAGGTTCTTCCACGTACCATCGGTATATTGAACGGCCTTTCAAGTACCCTTGAGGTATATAGAAAGGTACTTCACGTACTCGATTGTATATCGGAAGGCCCCTTGTGTACGGTTATGCATTAGACAACACTACTACCGATTTGAGCTCCCATGTACCTTGCATATATCGAGAGACCCCACTAGAATACCTTATCCATCTGAGAAAATCCCTTTGGCCATATTTCTTGGAGCCATACACTTAAAAAACATTCAGGGAGATTACTATGCACGTACCCTTGAGGTATATCGCGAGTGGCACCTTCTTAACAATCCTGGTGAGAGACCTGACTATCTGAACGGGCCTCCTGTCATTTAGGTTTCCTTGTTTGGCCTATAGCTTGAATAGGGTAATTTTTGGTGTGTTTTCTAGTTTTTTGAGACCCTAGGTTAGATAGGAGCTGTACAAACTGGTTGAGCTAAGACAATCAAGAAGAGTACGAGGCTTGCCACCCGATTTTATTCCTATTTCAGGAGAAAATCCAATGGGAGTTATCGACCAAAGAGCTGCTACCACCTCCTAAGTGGGAGATGATGTGGTTGCAGAAAGCGTAGGACCATATCCTTCACACTCACCTCCCTTGGTCCAACAACCTTCTCAGGGTAATACTTCGTTCCATTCTCCCACAGAAGGTCATGTTGATGTTACTACCCGTCCGGGTTATGGTCCCAATGCACCATTTTGGGATACCTCTATAGGACAAGCCATTGCCTCATTTGGCACCCGTTTAAACTTTTATGAAGACGTTTCACCAGATGAAGAAGAACGTAGACAATACCAGGTAGCCATTCTCTGTGCACAGGAGATTGAAAATAAAATAGATGACATATTGGGCACACCACCATCACGTTCCATAGTTGTTCCTGTGGGATATCGCTCGCTAATTCTATGAGACCCATTAAATTGATTATAGATCACACAGTGACTCCACACAACCCAGGTCAAACTTCCAACCCCACCGCCTCCCATATTATGCCTGTTCCCAATCCTCCCAGGTCTTCTGCACCTGGGGCTCAACATTCAATTCCTGTTTTGTCTTTTCCTTATAGTGCTGGGGGGAAACCCCCGACACGACCTACATTATCTGGCACCGAAATTGTACCTACTCAAGAACAGACCTCTAGTATAGAGAAATCTACATTTTATATCCCTCCCACCCACACGAGAGTGGTTAACCCCCCATCTGTTACAGAGAGAAATTCCTATGGCTTGGGGTACCACAACAAATATCTTGACTCCAGAAATCAATCCTTTCCAATATCCAAGAGAAATAAAATATCTAACACTAAAGGATCAAAACTCGTACCTTATTCCGGACGGTTGAAGTAGATCCCCGTTGAGCTTTCCAACTCCAGCTTGTATTGATAGATTACTTCCTCAATAATCAGTAAACAAGACAAGAATTCTATATATATTGGTGTTAGATCTACTCTAGCGTATATAATCAATAACATATAAGCATTTGAAATCATCCATGGATAAAATATTCATTCAAATACACATTATTGGACAGGAAAAGATATTTCTATTAATATAAAACATAGATTACAAGAGTGACAACCTCTGTCGGCACGTCTGCAAATCGAAGAAACTGAATCCCCCACTTGGGCCTCCACCACCTCAATCCTCCATCTCTTGATAGCAAGCTCACAAGCAAAAGGAAAGCTTGGGAAGAACACCAAAGTGCTCCAAGGGACAAAGGGATGCAGACTCAAGCATAAGTTTCAACAACAATGGACTATAGTTTCTTTGCTCTCAATTCTCTCATGCCTTCAATGTATCCAAAGGGTTCCTTATATAGCTTTTCAATGGGGTAATGAAAGGTTGAATCCGAGCGATCTCAAGGAATATGGAAGGCCAGGACACAAGTGAGTTGGATCCATGTCAAGGAAAACTCCAAAAGGATTTGGATTTTTGTACACATCCCGATGTACGCGGTTTTAGAGGTCAAACCCCCGTATATACGCGATAAAGGGTTTAAAAGTCACGTATAGCAATTTTCACATGTTTTTAGGGATGGTCCAGGAAACATCAAAGGACAAAAAATGGTCCAAGGGGTCTAAGGAGTCTGCATAGGGAGAGGGGAAGGCCATACAAGTGTGATTCACCAAGTGTGGTAAAATCAGCTATAATAGATGCCCCCTAATGTGTGAGGTCAAAGGGGTCATACGATGGCCGAAATACATTATAAGTCCATCCCAGAAGTGAAGTGATGAAGAATCCCAAATGGAACACCAGCCACCCAATTAGCATAGTACAATGATACAACTATGCATATAACTGCAAATACATATAGTAGTCCCGGATACATAAGAGTACAATGGCCATGAATAGGCATGATACAAAATATGACATAAGTGGTCATCGCCACGTACAATATACATAGATCAGAATCTCCATGATGAAGATATACAAAGGATCAAGATCTCCATAATGGCTGGAAATGTCTGACACATACTGGAATCAAGTCACGAGAGCTGAAATCTCATGAACACTTGCACGATCAAGGAGGTAGCATATAAGAGATGCCACCAATATGGAAAGTCTTCTACACAAACTGCTACGAGTACATGTCCTACTATGTGAATAGAGGTGTCAAGGTTGAACATAGTAGTCCATCGTCTGATTACCGGTCATTGATGTATACCGTTAACAGATGCGATATCACCCACCACTACTAGATTTTGATCCAAAATCCGACGGTTTTTTTCGACAGCGCGTGGATTTTTTATTTTAACCGTGCCAAAAATCAGAAAGATTAATTTTTTTTTTGAAATAATGGGCATAAGCGTCGCTTAAGCGATGGAGCTAAAATTGCTATCCTCCTAAGTGTCGCTTAAGCGACGGTTTGTATTCTAAGTGTCGCTTAAGCGACGGTTTGCTTTCTAAGTGTCGCTTAAGCGACAGTTTTCCATTGCATAAATTTCTCAATTATTTAATAAAATACACTTGAAACACATGTTTCCTTTTAAAAGATTATAGGTTTAA
>LPNX010177375.1:0-48840 GCA_001517045.1 Pseudotsuga menziesii
ACATAGTACCATGAATCCCCTTATGAAGTCATGCATGATGCTTCGATACATTGTTCATGGATTTTGATGCATTAATGATTTTATTATGTTCAAAGGCATGATCTTATTCCTTACAACATAATTCCCAAGGCCATGACATGTGCACATACTACTCAAAACCATCTAATGGCACCAACATCCTCAATCATAGGCTAATATTACTCTTAGGAAGCCATTACTCTTAGGATGTCATTATGCTTATTTTGCATATGACATTATTTTGTTGTCAAAATTAGTGAAATGTTTTTAGACAACCAGATATCGTTAGCTTTTTCGTGAGATTTTTTTGCGAGTCCACGGGATTTACATGCACTAAAAGAAAACAAAAGGCATGGCTTTCAACACCTTAAGGACATAGGGAACAATACTGCTTACTTACTAGAGTACTCTTTTCTATGTATAACTGCAGTATTGTTCACAGTTCTGTTTACTTTTCCTCGAGAACTATAAATTGTAACGTGTAACCCTCTAACCATGAAATATTTTCTTTGGCTTTAAGAATTTATGAATTTATCTATAAAATTTAATTAAGATATCTTAATCTTGGCTCTAAGAATTTATGAATTTATCTATAAAATTTAACTACGATAAAATCTTGATTACTAGATATGTTTGATTTTTTTTTAAATTACAACTTTAATAACATTTAATAAAAATACATTAAAAACAATAATGACCCATGGATTTACTGTTACATTTTCAAATTAAAAGAATGATTTATTTTTGCATATCAGCATTGAAGGGCTCACTATCTACTAACCCTTCAAAGCGAAATGGGACCCTGCACTTCAAATTTGATCCCTGGTAGGGTTGTATACACAATCCATCATCCATTTTACCGAATTGATGAAGGGCATAATGGTTGGTCGTGCAACAATGGCATCCCAACCCACGCATAAAACCTTGGGATAACAAAGGAGATGTATCACTGTAACCTCAACACGATTATCCTCTCACTTTAGGCCCAACTCTCTAAGGCCAAGGAGGTCTCCCAATACTTTATAAAACCACTTAAGTATAAACAAAAGATAAAGTAATGAAAGCTTTAATACTTACAACTTGTAGTAGATCAAAAGATTCTACAAGTTATAATTACGGTTACCACGTTCATTCCATGAGAGACTTGAAATGAAATATACTTTAGCAATATGACAAGTAAATAATGCATTCAATAACATAAACAATGCTTCCAACTTGTTGATATTCTGGCAGGTTGGGGGCTTATAAATATTAAATATATATATATTTTTTTAAAAATTCACTGCTGTCGCTTAAGCGACAGCTCTATCTGTCACAAATGCGACGGTTATTGGTAATACGTGGCGCTTAAAAATTAGATCTAGCTGTCGCAAATGCGACGACTCTTCTTCATATCCGTCGCTTAATCGACAGATATATCTGTCGCAAATGCGACGGTTATTGGTAATACGTGGCGCTTAAAAATCAGATCTAGCTGTCGCAAATGCGACGACTCTTCTTCATATCCGTCACTTAATCGACAGATATATCTGTCGTTTTTGCGACACCTTGTCATGCTATCCGTCGCTTAAGCGACAGCTATATCTGTCGTTTATGCGATGCTTACTCTCTAAAGCAATGGTTTAAGCGACGGTTATACATGTCGCTTATCCGACGGTTGAAATTTAACCGATGGTTAGTTAAGTGTCGCTTAACCGATGGTTAGTTAAGTGTCGGATAACCGACGCCACGTTTCTGAAGCTTAAGAAAAAATCAAAGTGTCGTACATGCGACAGGAAAGTGTCGAAAATCCGACATGACGGCCATCGGATTTTGGGTCGAAATGTAGTAGTGGGTAGTGCCGTTACTGAAGAGCAAACTATTAGTTGGCCTCAGTACCTAGAATTGGTCTATTCCTAGTCTGGAACCCTTTATGACCTGATTCCTCAAGCTCCTCGCCCTAGCACTAATCCTACCAAGACACCAGCAGAAGTACCTGTTGATGGGATTGTTGGTTCAATCCACTCCCCATTAGCAATGAAATATGCCAAGCAAACTCAAACTGCTACCCCTACTCCTTCGAATCCCAAGGTTTCCACCAAGGTCAATTCCATTCAAAGTACTCAAGCCTCAGGTAATAATAAAAATAAAGGTAAAACTCGAAATAAAAAACCTAGAAACCAAGCGGAGACTCCAAGACCAACCAATGGTGATAACGATAAGGGGAAAAGAAAAGCAAAATATCCCTGTCTGCTCTATGGTGGTGACCATTTTTCAAAGGAGTGTCCTTGTCGAGACAAAATATCCCATTTTTTGAATTCTAATCCCGCACCTGCAGTACTTACGGATCCTTTTCCCTCTCAACAACAACTGATAGACCACATGTCTAATCAGGGTCACTCTAGTTCGTTAGAGGAAATTTGTATGATGTCCTTAGATACCATCCATCTGCAAACTCGAAGTCAGAATTATGACAAACCCATGGATAAGAAAGAAGATCAATCTTCTTCAAAGAAAATTCCTTCTACTAGTTCTCCTGAGTCCTCGTCTACTATCCCCTTATCTGTCGAGAAGCCCACTCTCGACACGATTTTGTGCCCACCTAAGAGTACTCTTTGGAAGGCAATATTTAACCCTAATTCCTGAGCTTCTCAATTTTATAATGTGGTTGAAGATATCGCTCAGAAACCTTGTGCAATGTCTGCCCTAGAAGTGCTCCAAATTTTCCCTACACGGCACAAAAACCTATTAACAGCATAAGGAGCTTTAGACCCGGATAACACCAACTTGATTCATTTCAATGTTGAGAACTATAAGTCTAGGTTACCACATAAACTTGCTTTTCAAGTCATTACGAAAGTAGTTGGAAATAAAAATTTTCGAATGATACTAAATGAAGGAGCTTCGACCTCCGTTTTGTCTCTGTCTTGTTGAAAAGCCCTTAGATCTCCTGAGCTTGTCACATCACCTATGAACCTCAAGGCCTTTGATAGATGGGGTTTCCAAATCCATGGTCTTATATCAACCCTAGCAGTCGACATAGGGGGAAAAATCGTTTGCATTCAAGTAGAAGTGGTAGATTCCCCTTTAGATTACAATCTCCTTCTAGGAAAAAATTGGTTCTATGCCATGACTGTTGTTGCTTCAATAGTATTCCAAACCGTCCAATTTCCACATCTGGGGAGAATCGTTACTATTGACTAGCTTGATTTCTGTACACCGGATGTTACTACCTCCATGGCTAATAACATCCCCATGTTAGGCCAGTCCCCTCCTCCTTACTAGTTGATTGGGGTCGGCGTGTTGAAGGATTCATCCCTCATGGGAGTTTTTCCATCCACTCCTCCTAGCATAGATTCCGTGTCAGTCCATATGATCACCTCATTTGATTGTGAGCCTAAGGGTAAACATGTTGTTGATTCCACCTCGTCGAGTCCACACAAAGCTATGTATGACACCATTCAAACCTTTTCCAATGATCACACTGATGACCTTCATCTAGTGGCTTCAGATCCTTACCATTTACCATACTGGTTAGAACCTTCTCTCCCTACTCTAGATTATCTCTCTAAGACTTTTCCTTTTGACGAGTCCATCATAGAGATCATGAATATGAATGAGCCCATTTGGAAGGATCACCATCATAGATCTATGTTCCTCCCTAATACCAGTTCGGTTAGCCATGATTTTGCATCCTTGTTTCCTACTAATATTGTCAACGTACCCCAAAGTCCTATATTGTTGCAAGATACAAATTCTAAAGGAAACCTTTGCAACATTACACAGACGAACCCGATTTACATATTAGCCAAGCCTGATACTATCGAGCACGTTCATGTTGGGCAGAACTGCTTCGCATATGAATCTGAAGCCTATAAGGCACTTTTTAAAGAGTTCCATGATATTTTTTCCTGGTCCTATGAAGAGATGTCAGGGATTGACCCATCCATTGTGGTCCACAAGATTAAAACCTATCCCTCAGCCAAACCTGTCAAGAAAAAACTAAGTCAAGTCCATCCTCGAAAGGCCGCAGCTATAAAAGATGAAATTGAGAAACTTTTGAAAGCTGGATTTATTTATCTTGTACCCCTGATGGAATGAGTATTGAGTGTTGTCCCTATCAAAAAAAAGCAGGGCACCATTAAAGTCTATATCGAATTTAGGGATCTGAATAAAGCTTGTCCCAAGGACAACTTTCCTACCCTACACATCGATCAGATTATCAACAAATGTGCTGGAAGTGTCATCTTTTCATTCATGGATGGCTTCTCTGGCTATAATCAGATTGATATATTACCCTTCGATTAGCATAAGATGGCATTCATTTTCCCATGGGGAACCTTCGCATATAAGAAGTTACCATTTGGCTTGAAAAATGTTGGAGCCACATTCCAGCGTGCGATGTCCTATGCATTTCACGATATTAGACATATTGTTGAACCATACCTTGACGACCTCCTTGCTCATTCACAACGATGGGAAGACCACCCTAGTCATCTTAGAGAGATATTCCTGAGATGTCGCCATTATAATATATGGCTCAATCCACATAAATGTGTTTTTGGCATTGAGAAGGGACATCTGCTAGGATTTTTGGTATCCAAAGATGGCATCCCGATCGATCCTTTGAAAATTGCCACCATTCTCGATCTACCAGCCCCAACTAATATCTTTGAACTCCAAAGTTTGCAGGGGAAGGAAAACTTTCTCCACCATTTCATGTGCAATTTCGCAGAGAAAACACACGGCTATATGCATCTCCTTAAGAAGAACACACCATTCTTATAGGATGACCAAGCCCAACGCGCCTTTGATAATCTTAAGCATGCTTTGACTCATTCACCCATGATACACCCACCTGATTATTCAAAGGAATTTCTCTTGTATATTGATGCCTTCGCTACTACCATCGCTATGGTCTGAGTGCAGGACAATCTCCACGGTCAGGAGCACGTGATTTATTACACCAGTAAGAATTTCTTAGATTCTGAAACTTGTTATTCATGTGTGGAAAATTTAGCATTGCCCATGGTCATTGCTATACAAAAGTTTCATCATTACATTCTACTTCGCACTACCACCATATTGGCAGAACAAAACCCAATGTACTACATCCTGACTCGTCAGGTGCTCAGGGGCAAGTACTCCCGTTGGATTGTCATACTTCAGTAGTTCGATCTAGAATTTGCCAAGGATACATCAAAGAAATCCTTAGTCTTTGCAGAGCTTATGTGTGATCTTCCATGTGCCTCGACGGAATTGGAGCCCAGTGATTCATTTCCAGCTGAATTCCTATTCCTGATAAGCACTACTGATCCTTGGTATGGATATTTTCTTATATATCTCCAAACACATTGTTTTCAGCCGCATTTATCTCATGATGCATGTCACCATATCCGTCACCATGTGAAATACTATCTCATCTTGAATGATACATTGTATAGACGTGGGATTGACTCTATTCTCCGATGATGCCTCACTCATGAGGAGGCTGAACAGGTGTTGAATCATTGCCACTCTAGAGCATGTGGCAGTCATTTATCTGGGATGGCTATAGCCCAAAAAATCCTTCGCGATGGCTATTTTTGGCCTTCTATATTCAAATATTGTCATGAGGCTGTTAAGAAATGCCCATCTTGTCAACACTTCTACCCAAAAAAGCACACCCATTCTGCTCCACTGCACCCCGTCATTGTCGTTGGCCCATTCACCAAATGGGGGATTGACTTCATGCATTGTAAGCCTACCTCAGTCGGGGGGCATGGTTACATCATCTTAGCTGTTGATTATTTCACAAAATGGGCTGAGGCCATGCCTACATATGCATAAGATGGTAAGACTGTCGCTTTCTTCTTGTTCAATCATATTATAGCTAGATTTGGAGTTCCGCAGTCCATCATTACTAATCACGAATCCCATTTTCGTAATCATATGATGGAGGAAATGAGTGCCAAGCTAGGTTTTCACCATGAAAACTCTATGCTGTATTATCCACAAGCTAATGGTCAGGTAGAGGCCATTAACAATGTTTTGAAAACTATGCTTCATCAGATGGTTGGAGATCATAAATCCAACTGGCACCATGTTCTTTTCTCTGCTCTTTGGGATTATCAGACTTCAATGAAAACAACAACTGGTTTCATGCCATTTTAGCTTGTCTATGGACTTGAAGCTGTCTTACCGATCCAATGTCAGATTCCATCTTTACAACTTGTTGTCAAACTTCTCCTAGACACTTCCGTAGAGGAAGAAAGAGTTTTGTACTTGAGTAACCTTGACGAGACTTGCAGAGATGTTGCCTTGGCTAATGAGGCACATAAGAAGTGTGTCAAGGCGCAGTATGATAAATCTGTCCAACCTTGTGTGTTTAACGAGGGTGACCTAGTCTTGACTTATGATCAGAGATATGACAAACTAGGGAAGGGTAAGTTCGAGTCCATGTGGTATGGACCTTTTGTTATTTCTAAGGTGTTAGAGAAAGGAGCTTATGAGCTCATTGATTATGATGGAATCCCTTTGGGGCAACCTCGCAATGGGTTGTACCTGAAAAGGTACTATGCCTAGGTCTTGCTTGGATTGTATCTTGTATATATGTATATTGATTGCCTTTTAGTGTGCTTTTAGTATTTTGAAGATGGTTTTGAGTTTAGTGTCCACATCTGTTTATACCATGTTTTGGTCATGTAGATGGATTTATATGGCTTTGTTGATGGTGCTTTCCACCACACCTTGAATCTTGCCTTGCCTGCTTAGGTTCTCTATTCCCCAGCTGAATATTTGGTCAGTTCAGGAGCGGTTTGTATAGGTCCCGCTACTAATAACATCGTCGAGTATGAAGCAGTCATCGATCTTCTGACTGAAGCTGCCTCCCAGGATGTTCATGATCTAATAGTCTTGATAGACTCACAGCTCGTGGTTCATCATTTGAATCATGTCTGCACCATTAGGAACCCAGTACTCCTCCACCTCTTCCAAAGAGTGCGTTTACTAGAAAGGTCATTTGAAACTGTTACTTATAGGCATATCCCTAGGGAACATAATGTAGTTGCTGACTCATTGGCTAACTACATCCTAGATTGGCATATTGCCCATTCATAACATTAAAATCAAACATGGTACATTGTAAATAGACATTTAGAAACACAAAACTCATAGAAAAATTATTTGCCATTTGAAACATATAAACACCGTGTAAAATTCTGTATATATATGAAAAAGTTTACAAAAAATAGGTCCCGAGACCTCCTTTGAAGCACGTAGGCTTTCAGGCAAAATCATCATACAAAATCTTGAAGCTATCAGCTTTCACTACATGTCTCATACACTAGTGGTGCTCATGATAGCACATCACTGCTCGAGCTACCCTATGTAGCAGCCTGCTGAATCAGCCTGGTACTCCCACTGTGGATCTCTAATATCTCATCGCAAGGTCATCTATGTCAGCATCTAGGATGTCCAAGGTAGCCTCTCCAGGTTCTCCTCTAGCTCCCTGGTGATATCATCATCCTGTGGTACAAATCGAGCTCTAGCTCGCCTATCCAATGGAGATGCTCCTCCAGGTCGCACTGCTCCAACATCTACATGAGAATTTATAGGTCTCATCACTTAACATAAAAAATATAAAACTTTAAAAAACATAAAAACATTTCATCCATTTTAGGGTTTCTTTCTTCTTACCGATATCGCCCCACTGGCCGTCAGGTGGGAGTGGTAGGTTAGGATCTCCAGTGAAGTCCGTGCCTACGTAAGCATAATCCTCAACCATGAGGATCTAATCTCAGATCCATCTGAAGAACAGATCATCGAACTTCACTCTCCCCCTACCTGCTCCTGTATGAGCCATGACCTGGACCCACCTCAGCATATGGGGGTCCTGTGCTCTCAGACTCTAGAATACCACTTGAGGTCTCATCTGTGGAACCCGCTCGAAGAAGAAGCAAGCTAAAATGGAACCAAAGCCGAACTGGTTCAACTCTCCCTGCTGACACTTAGTCAGCTAATCCTTGAAGATTGGAAGCATTACTTCTGCCCAGTTGAACACCGTGGGTTCCATGGCCTCTATGGCATACAACATGTGTGCCTTAGAAGCCTGTTGCACACCTTGACTCCCGACCACCCTCTACATGGTAAACAAAATGGTTCGTAGGGCCCTATCTGTCACTGCTTTGATGGGGATCTTCTTCCCCAATGTACCTGTCCCTGGTGCATAGTGTCAATCTATAAGCTCTCTGGTAGTAATGTCCCTGCCATGGGAACCTGTCAATGAGATGGGGGTACCCCGTCTCGAGATACCTATCAAGAAGTAGATATCATCTACTTCCACTGTAAGGATATGGCCCCCCACCTCGAAATACTATTGCTTTGGATTCCACATCCACAGTATATGTTCTAGTAACCGCTCGTGTGGCACCATACTTGGGGTCCAAAAGAACTCAGGAGCCCACAGTCCTGTAATGTGGCAATACAACCCGCATTTCTCTCAGTAGTAGCATCCTCATTATCATGCATTCTTTCTTTCCATATCACCATGTTTTGAGCAACCTAGACCTTACAAAAATAATAATGGCATGCATTAAAGTATTCCCCAATCATTAAAAATCAAAGGAATGAATTTATATTACCCATGCTATTAGTTTAACTTATCCACGGTCGGCACTGCATGTGCACCATTGGAGACAGGTGGCGGCACCACCTATCCACCGTGTTATTGGCGCAGTTCTTGGGTGGTACCGCGTATCCTGCAAGGGGTAGCCGCGGTTCCTGCAGTTTGGGTTTTAGGGCTTGCCATATGAGCCCAAAACCCCACCAAATTTCAAAACAAATGCTATGAAATCAAAGATAAAGGTCTTAGTTGTTACCTACAACTAAAGATGCTAAAAACGGACAGTGGAAACTCCCGGTATCAACTGCGGAAGATCTAGCTAAGAAAATACTCCAAGTGCTCTCTGCTAGAGGTAAATAGTGAAATGATTTGATTTTTTACTATTCGCTTAACTTATATAGGCATTTTTGGGTCCGACTTACTATAGTTTTGATATAAAATCATGTTTTAGGCAGAATTTATTTGTTGTAATCCCTAAATGCTAGTTTTAAATGCATTTAACACTTGTTTCTGAGGCTATTGAAAGATAAGGAACTCTAGCAAAAAATATTTGAAAGTTTGTTTATGGATTTTTCGTACTTTCATAAAACAGAAAAGGTCGTTGAGAGTTTATTACGACACTTTTTCACGCTTGTTAAAATCTAGTATCAAAGGTCCCAGTCCATTTCAAGTTTCTTTCTAGGCTCATAAAAATCAACATTGTGTAAAGAAGCGTCATGGAGTCTTCTTTTCACATCTTTTTTTAGACTCCTTAAACATGAAAAGATCGTTGAGTCCATTTCTGAATCTTTCCAAGCTCGTAAAAAGTGACATTGTGTAAAGAAACCTCATGGAGTCCTCTTTAAACTTTTTTTAGGCTCCCTAAATATGAAAAGATTGTCGAACGATCTTGTCTTCTTCACGCTCATTATAGTATTTGAAGAGTTGTCTGTCCAATGGTAGGTTATCTCTTTTTCAGTTCAGATAGGACTATTTATGAAAAAGGAACACTCCAGTAAATCATTACTGGAAGAGTTCTCTAAGGTATGATTTTATACTTTTTCGGGCATTAGGGACTAAATCATACGAAAAAGGACTCTTTGGAGTCTTCTTCCGTATTCGTTCAGACTCTCTAAACATGAACAATACCGAGGTTTCTTTTAGTGGACTCGTTAAATTAAACATTGAGAGACCCATTTTGGGAACAAACCCCTCCTCTCTCAGGTTCATAAAACATATGAGTTTGGACTTGTCTTCTGACAAGCTATATCGAGTGTTTGTTACCCTCTTTGAACTCGTAAAACTAAAAAGAGGCACTCATCGATCGTGATGGGGGAAATGGGAAGGGAATCATTTTGCAAATAATGGCAGTTGTTTGTCATTACCTTTGAACATGGCACTTGTCTGCACAATTGTGTCAGTCAATTGGGTATTCAGCTGATCTCAGTGAAGATCCACTTTTATGAGTCATGTCACTCCTTTGAGTCTTTCAAAAGAATGCATTGTCCACTGTCACATTGTGTGTCTGTCCCATCTAGTCATGTTGCCGAGTCTTTTTGTCGTGCCACCCAATGTTTAAAGGGGATTTGAAGAAGTTTTACCTCTGAAATCTACACAGTCTTTGTGTCAGTATATTTGAGTCAGTCATATGGTTACTACATCCACATCATTCCATAACTATGTTCTGATTTTTGTGTCGTCGATGTGGGACTCATCATGGCCCTCTTTCGACGAGATTGTTCCTGTCGACATTAGATCATTATCTGGGAAATAGTCTTAGAAACAATATTTAGTACCTTGAGATCTGTATGCCTTAATGACAGATTATTTTGCTCTCGACATAGGTTCACATCATTGACCTTTAATCAAGAGAATCGACTGGGTGTTCAACATCAGGACACCTATTCACACTCAGTAGATTGTACTAGAGTACCTTGGGAATCATTGACATTGATGGTGATCTCCCTCACACTTGTTAACGGTTCACATCATTGACCGGTAATCAAGTGGTTTCTACCATGTTCGACTTTAGATCATTGTAATCACATTGATAGAATCGTACTTTGTGGAAGACGAGACGAAGACCTTAGGTAGTTGTTTAAAAGCACTCATCACTTTTCCCTAGGTTGCAATGGAATTTTGTACATCTAGCATGGATCCACATTTGTATGGTCATGGCTATGCTCAAATTTGTGTCTGTATGACATAGATCTACATTGTATGTCTGGTAGCTATGTCCAAGTTTGAGTCCTCTATCACATGGATCTATGTTGTATTCTAATAGTCATGCTTGTTTATTCCTCTCATGTATCTTCCTTGTATTGGTCTACAGCCATGAGTTTGGTTACTTGTGTCTATGAGTTAACATACTGATGTACTACAGATTCCTACTTAACAACATGCTCTGATCGAGCCGACATTTTCATCTCATGGCGATGACTTGTTCTCTCAAAGATCTCATTTATCATATCCCTCTAATACTCATGCTTTGGAAGGCATCATGTTATACCAAAATCCTATCACCATCATGTGATAAGACATTTGACATACCTACTCGCCATGAATCCCAGCTCTTGGAGTGGAAACACATACTAAATTTAAATCTTTCATGGAAATTCCCAGCACTGCGCTTACCTTGTTAGCCAAGAGCGGTACCTTCTTCACACTGCCTATCCCTTGTTATCCACAAGTGGTGCCACCGCTTATGGCCCTTATTCGATAAGTGTTTCTTACCAGAACCGCTCTGTCATTGAAGGAGAAATGCGGTACCCTGGGTAAAAAGGGAAAAAGAGAAGTTTCTAGAGGCTTCTAGATGATAAGCCTCGTGTCCTCCCTTATCCCTACTATTGTGGCTTAGTTGAGCTTGAGATCCCTCATCCTAGGATCTTATAGGCCACCTCACCCTCTTATCTCTCAACCATGGGCCTATCCATTTATCCTTATAAATACAAGCTTATGGCCATGGTTGAGGGGGAGAACTCTTAAGGTATTGTTATGTTGTTGGATTGATCACTTGGTCCATACCATTGGAGAGCATAGAGAAAGATGGAGTCAGAGTTTACGAGGATGAGAATGCTTGGTTTCATGGAGATGCATGTCAACACTAAGGCCTGGTTGTAAACTTATTCATATTTCTATATTAATGCAAGTTGATTTCTCTACCACATATATTGTTGCTGTTTGGTTTCACATGTATGTTGTTAGATTCCTTAGTCACTAACATAAATCAATGGATTATATTCTAGCTGCCTTGATCTGTTTGCGTGTTGAAGCTTATTACAGGTACACAGGGTAACGATCGAAGCATTGCATTCCAGGTATCTACGATGTCTAGGGAGAGTCTTCAACCTCTGTCCTCTATTTGTTCTAGATCTGAACCATTCAGACCAGTGGAACACCTTACTGTCTGCAGGAAGTGAAATATTCCAGCTAACACGGGGCAATAGTCCCCACCATTGTGTTAAGGATAAACCTCCTTGTTGGTCAGAGGAGGAAAAGTCCCCACAAGTTGGGCACTAGGGTTATTAGACACTCCTAGAGATGTCGGCTCTAGTAAGTGATTGTTAAGTGAGGCCGACATGTTGGAGTGGATTTTAAGTGAACGAAAGAATATAAATAGAGAGTGAGCCTCTCTATTTATCACACACACACTCACTCATTGGGGCGCATGAGTGAGAGGAGAAGTTGCTGGGACAAGAGAGAGACTATTGTTGTCGAGAGATCATCTTTATGTTTTCGGGTTTTACTTTTGGTGCTGATTCTATCTTTGAGGAAGTTGTGTGGTTTTCTCCTTTATGGTTTCCCCGAGGAAAATTCTTTCTGTCTCTTGTCTCTTGTGTTTTATTGCTATGCATGTTATTATCTCAGTTAAATATCCTAAGATCATAATGCTAGCTTGAATGATAAAAATCTAACAATAAATTGTGTCAAGAGAATACCTTCCTAGTTAAGAGGGAGTGTTCATGTAATTGTAACTTCGGAATGTATTCACTTGTATTTCTTATGTATTGTACCCCGATGTTTATTTCGAGATGTGTTTGTAATGTAATTGAGTCATGTCATGCCCTAATGTTTTGATCGATGGTTTCTATAATGTAAAAAAGTCATGTCAAGTCAAGGTGGGTAACCCTCCTATTGTTCAAGGGTTAAAGTCTCCGTAGTTCTGGGGCACTAGGGTTGTTAAACTCACCTAGTGAAGTCGGCCCTAGTAGGGTTTAGTCAAGTCGGGAATTAGTATAAATAGAGAGCTAGCCTATCTATTTATCAAACACTTACTCACACTTAGTTGTAGCACATAGTTGAGGAAGAAGAAGACACTAGGGCTAGGAAGAAAGAAGGTTACTGTTGTCGGGAGATCATCTTACTGTTTTGGGTTTTACTTTTGGTGCTAATTCTATCTTTGAGGAAGTTGCGGGGTTTTATCCATTTATGGTTTCCCTGAGTAAAAACATTGTGTTCATTGTCTCTTGTGTTTGATTTTTGTGATTGTTATTCTATCAATTAAATATCCTAATATAATGCTAGACTAATGTTAAAAATATAACAACATCGACCTAGATTTCCAAGGATTCAATCTTCACAACTTGTGTGTTCACGTTTGAGCCAATATGACAAACAAAAGGTTCAATATTAGTGATGCAATATTCTAGTTGGGTGATCATATTCTCCATGATCATGTTTTGAGTAGACATAATGAACCGTCCAATTCCACCTAAAGGGTTACCAAATATTTATACCAACATGCTCATTATCATGTAAAAATATATTAATTTAGGTCTCCCACAATAATAGGGTCGAGTCCACCAAAAGGGTTATCAGAGAGTTATACCAATGTGATCAACATTGTACCAGGAATATTTTTAGATGGGTCTCCCACGATGTTATTTTCAAGTCCACCACACTTTTTTAGGCTATCGTCAAAGTATTACTCATGTTTAAGTATTATTGCATCAAGGAAATTCTCAAATTCCATTTTTGGAAAAAAAAAAATTGTGCCACGCGTCCTATAAAGGGTAAGGTTTACAACATCCTAAAAGAAAGCAAGTGTCAATAGTTATATTTATTTGATATATGAGAGAGTTTCCAACAATAACACATGATTCCTTTGTATGTGAGATTGATATCCTCAAGTAATTTTCTTCATGTACTAGAGAAAATAAGTGACCAACACGTTTGTATAAGTATAGTTTTAATAGCATCAAATTTACACAAAGATACATGGAATATTTAATACACATACAATATCTATCTAATGCAGTGCTACTCAACATGCACTAATAGAGATGTACAAGGGTATCCAAGCAAGTGACTCCACTTGTATTCCCTACATGCATTCTTTCCAGTCATAGTTTCACCACTAAATAATAAATACTTGTGCTTAAAAGTGTCAAAACACATCCCTAGCCTAAAAATCATTTCAAAACATTGTGCACATGCTAACACATGAAAGATGTCGCATACCATTTATACTGTACTCAATTAGTAGAAACAATAGTTTATGAAGAATATTCAAATAAATATAAGCTACAAAATTTAAAATAAGAGAGACAATTATATAAACCTACATAATAGAAATCTGTGTATTGATTATTTAAGAAGTAGAACCTTGTTCATGGGTGTCTTTGAGGGGGAAAGCTCCAATTGTTAAAGTATTGTAACTTCAAAAGATATTCCAAATGTATTGATTGTGTTCCTCCTTCAGGAGATGATTTTGGTCTTGTAAGAGTCACTAAAAGAATCAATGTAAACCTTTGAATCTCAATAGTACCCAAGTTTCAATATAATAAATGTTAATTTTGGTATATTTCTAGACAGGTCAGCCCAGTCAGTTAGAAAATTCGACCATGTTAGGTTAAAGGTCAAGTAAATTGAAGAATATAAATAGGGAGGTGCTACCCTTCATTTGTACTCACTCACTCAAGTTGTTTTACAAGAGAGAGAATAACTAGTGCACCGAAAAGAAGTTAGAAGTCGTTGTCTGGGTTTTACACTACTCTTACTGAGATCTATACTAAGGAATTTTTGTGTGGTTTTCTACCTTGTGGTTTCCCCGAGGAAAATATTTGTGTTCTTGTGTTCTTGTGTTTCTATGCTTGTTTATCTTTCAGAGATCTTCTAGTGACAATTTGTTTTAAGATATCATCTAAGAAAATCAAGAAAACTTAACATGGTATCAAAGCCACCCTAAAAGGAAACAATGCAAAGTTAAGGTCTGTTATTCCGAACAAATCCCTAGACATATCAACCAAAACATAGGGCTCTCTCTGTTGGTTTATTGGTTAATACTAAGGGGGGTGGGGGGTGAATCAATATTGTTAACTTTTTACTATTTTAATAACTTTTAAATATATCATTAGAAACACATAAAAACAAGAATACACAGAACACAATTTTAACATGGAAGCCCAATAGGGTAAACCACCAATACGTCGTATTACTGCAAAATTGTTATTTATAAATAGTTTTTCCTGTTTCTACATACAAGGATGGTATTACACCCTATTTACCAATACCAATTGGAAGGAGGCTATGACCCCCTGTTTTATCAGCTATGACTGAAAGGATGCTACAACACCCTATTTACCAATGACAATTAGAAGGAGGCTACGACCCCCTAGTTTATCAGATATGACTGAAAGGATTCTACAACACCCTATTTACCAATTCCAATTGGAAGGAGGCTACAACCACTTGGTTTATCAGCGACATCTGAAAGGAGGAAACAACCCCATGCAATCCTATTTCCTTCCCTAGTGCCACCCTACCACCCTGATATGTCTCTCATGATTTCTCTCCCACTAAATTCTGTCACACCCACTATTCTCTAATTCTAATAATACAATTTGAACTGCAGAGACATTTTCATTCTTACTCAGGCTGTTGTTTAAACACTTCTTGCGTTTAAGCTTCTTTCAATAGTCGATTCTCTTCAAAATGAACAAACACACCTTTCACTATTGTGCCCTTTCATATATGAATATCACACCTCTCAAAACATCCTTTCACATTCTTCCATTAATTTTCCACCTCAGAGATCGTTTCCGCAACTTGGAAACCATTTCCGCAGCTATATCCAATGTTTGCAGGTGCTTCTGTATTGTCAAAATTATTTCTACAAGATCATCTTCCTGATCCAATTAGATTCTTTGATCCTATTTCTAAGTCAATCTAGATCGTCGATCTCACCATCGATTTCTTCCTCAAAATATCCTTTCCGCACCAAGATTACCTCGTCAACGATTCCCAACCGTCGATCTTCGTCGGGCGTTTTCATGACTGTCAATCTCCAGATTGCGAGATGTGGGATGTCGACTGCCCATTTTTTATTTTCCACAAACTTCTTTCCGTGAGCTCCTTTCCACAGGATTCTTTCCCCATCGTCGATATGTTTTAGCGGAACTAACTTCAGTCGTCCAATCTTTCTATATTGTGGGATGCGGGATGTGGGATGCAGAAACATAACATTTCGACTTTTCGTAAGCTTCTTTCCACAATCTCCTATCTGCAAATTTTCTTCTGCACCGTCAATGTTTTGTGGATTCTTTCCTAACTGTTGATCTTGCGAATTAAGGGATACGGGATGCGGAATCATAGTTTCCTATTTTGGACTTCCACAATTTCTTTCCACATTTTCCTGAACCGTTGATTTCCTTGCGGATTTACCCCTGACCGTCCATCTTGATCTCTTGTGGAACTTTGGATTTTCTGCCTAACTTATGTAAACTTGATCTTCTCCATCATATATAGTCTGGGTCGCTCCTTGATCATCCATTCTAGAACTAATGCGAATCTCCATTCTTTCTTTGACGATTATACAAAAACTGATCCTCATTCATTGGATCTCATGCATATAACTATGCCACCTCATCATTATTCCATGTCATCACTACCTTATGCCACCTCATCATCATGCCATTTTGTCTTTACTTTGACTTATGCTATGTTAACTCTGTGTTAACTTTTCCATGGTATCTTTTGCTTACCCTTTGTACTTCATAAGAAACTTTTCCATCACTACCTTAGTCTTTCATCATCATTAGGACACCATCATATTCCATGACCATGTGATGCCATCATATGTTTCATGCCACATTCTCAACTACGCCATGCCATGCCATCATATGTGTCATGCCACATCCTTGCTACTTTAGTCTTTCACTAAGTTTGTCCTGCCACCATATCTACTTGTTATTCCTTTGTCATTCATGAACACCTTTGACATAAATGACAACTATAACCCATATTTGTCAACAATCTCCCCCTTTGGCATTGATGGGAACCTCTAAACATTCTCTCCCTTTGACAACAATGAAAAAGGATAACCTGTTATGCTAAAGCTACACCTATTTTGATATAGGATTTCCTATCTCTCTTCTTTTTGACATCTCCTCTTGTCATCATATCTCCCCTTTAAATGAACTTGGTTATTTAACCAATGTATTATCATTTATATTAACATTTCCTGTTCTTGAATGATAGCTTAACTGATACATCCATGTACTCCCCCTGTCACTGTACTTATTTTCCTTTGTCAACATTTTTGTGACAGAGTTTACATTTAGCATTTTTTCCAACACCCTTCCATTTTCTATTCTAGGATACATGTTTTTTTTTTAAACTCTGTTCCTGCTGCCATATCTAATGGTCTATTATTCCTGTAAGTTAATTGGCTTCCACTTTTACCAGAATTCTTTAGGCCTGTGCATTTGGATATTCATATAAAACCCTAGCATATATTGTTGGATTCTTTTGGATTTTAGATATATATTATCAACTGTCCAAGGACCCATAACTTCAAATCCTTAATACATAGATTAATTCATTTTATTACATAATTTCTCTGGTCTCAATATCTCAGAAACAAATACACATAACCTCAACCTTTTTATTTTTCAATGTTGAACTCATCCTACTGCCTTATCAATAGACTTGAAGTTTTATTTTTTAGACTTGAGTTTTTTTTTACTGTCAACAATTTTTATGTGTCATGACTTCAAATACTAAGTGAACATAATCATCTTTATCTTCTATTTAATTGCATACATCATGGTCTTCATGACTCTCACATTTTGTTGTTCTCACGTTACTTCATACTTTCTCTTATGTCATCCATACACCAACCTTGATCTCCTATCATCTTTAAAGCAGATAGATTTCAGTATACTTCAACATTAGACACCAATTGAGTTTTTCTTAGATACCAATTGGAAATTTCTGACTTTAACTCCCCCTGAGTATAAGATCCCTTCTAATGTTATTCTCATGGTTTTTAGATCACAAGAGACCTTTTTAGAAAATGATCCCACAATTATCACTACATCCTTCTTCATCACCTTCATATTTATCGGTGTATTATTTTATATCTCCATCTTGATTTTCCTCATGATGAGTGTCATTTTTATTTATGACCTCGGTATTCTCAACATCAACTACAGATACTTCATTACTGATTGAAAGTTGTGTTTCTTCTGAGGCTTCTAATTATTTCATCCACACCTTTTCAGGAGGTGTACTATTTTATTTTCCTTCACCATGCTCTACATTGGTGTCCTGTTTCCTTTTCATCCTTTGATTTTCTCCTTTGACTTTGCAATCAGCCACCTTGGGACCAAACTTATGATAGCAATGACAATAACCATAAACATTTTCTTTATCCACAGGAGGTCTTTGGTCTCTCTATTTCCTAAATGCCTTTTTCTTCCACTGTCTCTGAACTTCTACCGGAGCATCACATTTTAGTTTACAATTTCTAGCCAAGTGTCCAAAGTTATTACATTTGTAACACTCTATATCAAACCTTTGGATAAATCCAAACTGGTTATGATTCCTTACCTTCAGCTTTTTAATTGCATCCTTCTTGTACTCATGAACGTTTTCATAAGCCATGCATTTCAGAGCTTTATGACCAAATTTATTACAGGAATAACAATGACCCAGAAAGATTTCCTGATTTCTATTTATCACTTATCTCTTGGGATCCTCATGAGTTATGTCTTTCTCATGAAAGGATAAAGCATTTTCTTTGCACTTTTCCTTTCTAACAGGACTCTTCAGTACTTCAGCATAGCTCTGTATACTTCCTTTCTGAGTAGTGGCGAACTCTCTAGCTTATTCTCTTTAATGAACCTCAAACCAGACCTATCACTTGATGGTCTTTGGCTACTCAAAATGTCATCTAGAATCCTTGAGTTGTTCTCAAACTTTGATTTAATGGATTTTTCATCAACTCCTTCTCTAAGTTGAGCAATTTATTTCTCAATTTTTCCAAAATCTTGAATTCTCTTCCTGAGAAGAACTACTAGATATTCCTCACTCTTTTTGGCCTCTTGAAGTTGGTTTCTCAAATCAGTCATAATAAGATTTGTATATTCTTGGTATTTATATAGTTTCTGTTTTAAAACTTTGTTTGTTTTCCTACATCTTTCAATTTCATCTACAGCAACCATGTATTTAGCTTCTACGTCCACTTTTGATTCCTCATCTGATTTTGTTGTTCCTAAAAACAAGATTTCATTATCTTCACTCATTTTCTCATCTTCACTATCTTCCTTGGAATATAATTTCTTCTTTTTCTCTTTATACTTCTTTCTGCCCTTATGACGGCATGATTCTGCATGGTCACTCTCCTCTTATTTTGGGTAGGAACACTTATGGGAAAAATGTCCGATCCTTCCACAGTTAAAACATTTCAACGGTAGTTTACCTTTGTATTTCCCAGTGCCTTTATTAAGTCTAATTACAAAGAGGGCTTCCTCATCATCTAGATTTTATGATTGAGTTTTGGAAGTGAATTTAAACGCTGCTTCTTTCTTCGATTTTTTATCCTTTCCAGTTCTCATCTCATAAGCAATGAGAATTCCATGTAGCTCATATTTTGTCACCTATTTAAGGTCATCTCGTTCCTATAGGGTGGAAACCTTTGAGTCATATCTCATTGTTAATGTTCTTAGTATATTTCTTACCACTTCTTTTTCTTTCAATTTTCCTCCAAGACCTCTAATAGCATTAACCACCTCATCTACACGAAGAAGGTATTCCCAAATATTCTCTTCTTTTCTCATTTTGAGGCTTTCAAATTGACCTTTATATGTATGTAGTTTGGATTATTTGACCTTAGATTATCCTTCATAGATAATATTCAACTTATCTCAGGATTGTTTGGCAGATGTGCATTGCATAACCTTAGTAAAATCAATGTTTGTTAATCCACTCAATATTTCACTTAGGGATTTGGCATTGCCTTCATATTCACCTAGTTAAACTATGTCTATAGGGTACTGGTTTCCCATGGGAACCTCCATTTCAGTTGCATCCCAAACCTTCCATTAGAGGGACATCAGATGGCATCTCATTCTGACACTCTAATATGCATAGTCTTCTCCTATAAATAGTGGAGGTTTGTTCGTTTCCATGCCTTATTGCCGATCCATAGTGGTTTTCATATAGGATCTACCTTCCAGTTTTTAAACTGTGCTAAAGGAACCTGCTCTGATACCAATTGTTGGTTTATTGGTCAATACTGAGAGAGGGGGCTGAATCAGTATTGTTAACTTTTTACTATTTTAACCACTTCTAAATATATCATTAGAAACACATAACAACAAGAATACAGAACACAATTTTAATGTGGAATCCCAATAGGGTAAACCCCCAATACATCCTATTATGCAAAATTGTTGTTTACAAATAGTTTTGCTTGCTTCTACAGACAAGTATGATATTACACCTTGTTTACCAATACCAATTCGAAGGAGGCTATGACCCCCTGGTTTATCAGCTACGACTGAAAGGATGCTACAACACACTATTTACCAATACCAATTGGAAGGAGGATACGGCCCCCTATTTTATCAGCTATGACTGAAAGGATTCTACAACACCCTGGTTTATTAGCTACAACTGAAAGGAGGAAACAACCCCATGCAGGCCTATTTCCTGACCTAGCACCGCCTTTCCACCTTGATAAGTTTCTCACAATTTCTCTCCCACTGAATTCTATCACACCCACTAGCATCTGATTCTGATCATGCAATTCGAACTGTAGAGACATTTTCATTCTTACTCAGGACACTGCTTAAATACTTCTCAACGTTTAAGCTTCTTTCAACAGTCGAGTCTCTTTAAACTAAAAAAACACACCTTTCACTGTTACACCCTTTCATATTTGAATATAACACCTTTTAGAACGTCCTTTCATGTTCTTCCATTGATCCTCCACCTCAGAGATCGTTTCCATAGCTTCGAAACCATTTCTGCACATTTGTCCAACGTTTGCAGGTGCTTCCACACTGTCAAACTTATTTTTGCAAGATCATCTTCCTAATCCAATCATATTTGTTGATCCTATTTCTAAGTCAATCTAGACCATCAATCTAACCATCAATTTCTGCCTCAAAATCTCCTTTCTGCACCAAGATTACCTCACCAACAATTCCTGATCGTCGATATTCGTCAGGCATTTCCATGATCGTCGATCTCCAGATTGTAGGATGCGGGATGTCAACTGTCCATTTTTTCTTTTCTGCAAACTTCTTTCCGCAAGCTTCTTTCCGCAATCTTCTTTCCCCATCATCGATTTCTTTTAGAGAAACTAACTTCAGTCGTCTGATCTTTCCAGATTGCGGGATGCGAAAACGTAACATTTCGACTTTCCTCAAGATTCTTTCTGCAATCTCCAATCTGCAAGTTTTATTCCACACCGTCAATATTTTGTAGAGTCTTTTCCTAATTGTTGATCTTGCGGATTGTGGGATGCAGGATACAGAATCACACTTTCCTATTTTGGACTTCTGCAATTTCCTTCCACAACTTTGTTTCTGCATTTTCCTAGACCATTGATTTCCTTGCGGATTTACCCCTGATCATCCATCTTGATGTCTTGCGCAAATTTGGATTTTCTGCCTAACTTATGTAAACTTGATCTTCACCGTCAGATATAGTGTGAGTCACTCCCTAACCGTCCATTCTAGAACTAATGCGGATCTGCATTCTTTATTTACGGATTATACAAAAATTGATCCTCATTCATCGAATCTCATGCAGATAACTATGCTACCTCATCATCATGCCATTTTGTATTTACATTGACTTATGTTGTGTTAACTCTGTGTTAACATTTCCATGGTATCTTTTGGTTACCCTGTTACTTCATAAGCAACTTTTCCATCACTACCTTAGTCTTTCATCATCATTAGGACAGCATCATATTCACCTTAGTCTTTCATCATCATTAGGACACCATCATATTCCATAACCATGCAATGCCATCATATGTGGCATGCCACATCCTCAACTATGACATGCCATGACATCATATGTGTCATGCCACATCCTCACTACTTTAGTCTTTCGTTGAGTTTGTGCTACCATCATATCCACCGGTTATTCCTTTTTCATTCATGAACACCTTTGACATCAATGACAACTATAACCAAAAATTTTCAACACTCTCAACTCGCCCCTGTAGAGTGCATCTTTCTATGAATACAGAACCAAATTCCAAGAAGTTTCAATTTCGGACCAGTTACTACTGCCACGACAAACTAGGGCTTCATTTTTCCTAAGACTCCATCATCAATATCAGAAAAATATGGATACATTCTACCTCTCCCTAGGGAGGTGCATATTCTCCACCTCTCAACCCTACCAAGTTTTCCAACTTAATAATTTATGGTTTCTGCATCAAACCCTAGTTATTCCAGAAGGAGGCTAGCTGGAAGTTGTTTTCTTCAAGTAATTGTTATTCATCCTTGTTCCATTTGAAGTTCTCATTCTATTAAAGATGACAAATAATAACAATATAGATGAAAATATTGGAGGTGTTGAAAACTTCGTAGTATAGAAGTATAGGATCATGTTATCCTGCAAGAAAATGATCTAGATAAGTTTATAAACGAGGAAGTAAAAGAACAAGAAGAAGCGAAGGCCAAGTCCAATCATAAGAAGGTTATGATCATATCTAAAATGATCATAGTTAACTCCATTAAGGATAACTTGATTCCTCAAGTATCCTCAAGGGAAACTCCAAAAGAAATGTTTGATGCTATGTCCAGTCTATTTGAAGGAAGAAACATCAATCAGAAGATGACCCTGAGGAATCACCTAAAAAGTGTAAGAGCTCAAAAATCAAAGACTGTGCAATATTAATTTACAAGGGTAGCTCAAATCAAGGATCAGTTAGAATCTATTGGTGATACAGTTGAAGAAGCAGAAGTATTGATGACCACCTTAAATGGTCTTGCAATATATTGGGAAGCTTTTATCTGAGGAATCTGTCCAAGAAGAAAACTAACCAAGTTCTGGAAGTTATGGGAAGAATGTGTTCAAGAAGAAGAAATGATAACAACTAGAGAAGAAAAGCCAAATGATGATGAGGATCAAGCCTTGATAGTTCATACTAAAGGAAAGAACAAAAGGAAGAGTCAAGACCATCCTCATAAGACTCAAGGGTTCAATAAGTCCAAGAAATACTTATCAAATTATGAATGCTTCACTTGTCATAAGTTGGGACACATTGCTATCAATTGTCCCATGAAAGCAGAAAGAGTCAAAAAGGTGAAAATATTTCAATCCCATGCTGCTGAATATAGTGATCAAGAAGTTGAAGAGGAAGCAAACAAGGATGAAGAATCCAGTGAAGAATATGTATTGATCTATGCTCTAACAAGATCAGTCTCACTAGGAAATGACACCTGGCTAGTAGATAGTGGTGCATCCAAGAACATGACAGGTTACAAGGACTCATTCTCATGTCTTATACAAAACAAATATCCACACAAAGTAATGCTTGGAGATGTTTCCCAATACCCCATCAAAGGAATGGTAGAAGAATCCTATAAGTTGGACTCTAGAAAGTTCATGAAGATGAAAGATGTTATGTATGTCCCGGGACTAAAGAAAAATATTCTTTCTATTTCTGCATTAGACAAGAAATGCTTTAGAGTTTCCTTTGTGGATGGAAAAGTTCTCATGTGGACAAAAGGAAAAACCATAGATGATGCAATAGAAATTGGATTTGAAGAAAGAGGACTACAAATTAAAGGGACATGTAGATCCAACATTATTAACCAGCACCATAAAACCATGTGAGCTATGGCATAGAATGCTTGCTCATATTCTCTACCAGGCTTTACCAATTGTAAGCAAGGTTATGACTGGTCTACCAGAAAATCAGATAAATCATGAAGGAGTGTGCAAACGATGGGCACAAGGAAAGAATACTAAGAACTTTTATCCAAACAATTACAATAAAGAAAAGGGGATCTTATATATTGTCCATTCATACATATGTGTACCAATATTGTAAAACACTTCATTAAGAGGGTATGGTTACTATGCTTCTTTTATTGATGACTATTCCTGCAAGACTTGGATATACTTGTTGAAAAAGAAGGATGAAGTGATTGAAATATTTAACGAATTTAAGGCTCTAGTAGAAAACCTCTCTGAAAAGAAAATAAAGGTATTGAGGTCAGATAAGGGAGGATATTTTACATCAAATGAATTCAATCAATGTTGCAAGGAAGCTAGTATAAGAGGGAGCTCATGGTTCCCTATAATCCACAACAAAATGGTGTGGAAGAAAGAAAGAATAGATATATCATGAAAGCTGTGAAAGATATGATACATGATCAAGATCTAGAAATGCACCTATGGGAAGAAGCAACCAGAACAACAGTATATGTACATAATAGAATCTTCCATAGTTCCCTTGGGAACAAAACTCCAGAAAAAATGTTTTCGGAGAAAATTGTGAAGTGAGTCACCTAAATATTTTCAGTTGTGCTATATACATGCACACTCTCAAGGACAAAATATTAAATCTAGATCCTTCAGGAAAGAAGGGATTATTCATAGGATACATGTAATCAAAATATTATCGAATCTATATCTTGGGATATAGTCAAATTGAACTTAGGAAAGATGTCTGACAAAGATACAACCTTCAGAAAATCAAAGAAAGATAAGGAAGATGAAGAGGAGCATGAAACTCCCAAAGTTGCAGAAATCCTAAACTAGTTAGGAACGAAGAAGAAGATCAGATGCCTGAGGATCATGATATGACAGAACCTCAGTTACTAGAATAATTACCTACTAAAATGATTTCTCGAAAGAGAAAACCTACGTGGGATCATGAAGTAATCGAAGAAGAAAAAAGACATTGTGCCCCAGAAGGAACCATTAGAGAAAGGAAGAAGCCAAATTCATACCCCATTTATATGTCTTTGATGTGTGATCTAGTTGATAAAGAACCAACATGTTTTGAAGAAGCAACAAAGCAGAAGGAATGGGTTGATGCAATGATAGAGGAATAACAATCCACCATAAATAATGATGTATGGGAAATAGTACCAAGACCAAAAGACAAGTGGTATCCTTGAAATGGATCTTCAAAACAAATCACTCAACAGATGGTAGTATAGAAAAGTACAAGGAAAGATTCGTAGCTTGCGGGTTCTCCCAAAAAGAAGGAATTGACTATGAAGATAAATTTGCTCTAGTATCTAGGTACACTTCAATTAGAATCATCCTTGCCTTGGAATCCAACATGAAGTTGAAGTTACATCAGATGGATGTAAAGACATGCTTTCTAAATGGCTTGATATAATAATAAGTTTATATAGAACAACCACAAGGTTTCGAGACTGAAGATCGAGAATATTATGTATGTAAACTCAAGAAAGCATTGTATGGGCTAAAGAAAGCAATCAGAGCATGGTATGGAAGAATCGATGGATTCCTGATGAGTTTAGAATTTACTAAGAGTAAAGAAGATTCTAACCTCTACTATAAGATTGAGATTGATGGAGTTATTATATTACTAATATATGTGGATGATTTATTCTTAACAGGGGAAGATAATCCCATCAACGAATGTAAGAATAATATCATCATGGAATTTGAGACGAAAGAGCTTGGAATGATGCACTACTTTGTAGGTCTTGAAGTATGGCAATATCCAAATGATATTCTCCTAAACTAGGGAAAATATACAGTATCATAATCCCAAAAAAATTGGGATGATAGATTGCAATGCTGTGACTACTCCGATGATTTGAAACTATTGAATGATGATTCTTTGGAAGTTGTAGATTCCACCTTATTCAGACATATTATTGGTTCACTGATGTACTTAACCAATATAAGACCAAATATACATTTTTTTGTAAACACGCTAATTTAGTGTATGGTGAATCCCAAACATATTCACCTGATACTAGTAAAACATGTGATGAGGTATCTAAAGGGAGCTTTAGATTATGGGCTCAGATATGCATCGAATGGTGAGATCAGATTATATGGGTTCACAGACTCAGATTGGGAAGGAAGCGCTAAATATATAAATAGCACTTTAGGATGTTGTTTGGGATCTTGCATGATCTCATGGTTCAATAGAAAGAAAACCAGTATTGCACTTAGCACAGCGGAAGCTAAATACATTGCAGCATGTTTATCCTATAGCGAAGTAGTATGGCTTTGAAAGATGTTGGCACGATTATTTGATGCAAAGATAGATGTTATTGATATCCTTTGTGATAATCAGATTTGTATCAATATGACAGAAAAACTGGTGTTTCATGATAAGTCAAAGCATATCGAATTTAAATATCATTTCATTTGGGACATGGTTCAGAGAGGAGCTGTAAAGCTAAAGTATGTTCCTATAGAGGAACAAGTGGCAAATGTATTAACTAAGCATATGGCTCATGTAAAGTCTGAATACTTTCAATACAAGCTTGGTGTAGTCCAAAAGGAACTCTCTCGAAAGAGGGAGTGATGGTAGATAAAAGAAGGATGCAATGGTGGTAGCTCAGTCTAGAGTAGGGTAAGTCTGGCTAGGCTTGTTGGCCTAAAAGGGTTAGTAAATTAGACGAGGCATGTTGATCCTAGGGGGATTAGTATGTATGGCTAGATTAGTTTAAACCAAGTGGGTGTGTAAGCCAGGACACGTCTTGTTGGTTCCTAGGAAGATCCATCTATCTTACTAGGATTGTTGGCTCAAAAGGGTTAGTAAGTTAGAAAAAATGCCCGGATGGATCTACCAAAGAAGTCACTGTGATTCTGATCTGAGATAGTTAGAGGGAAATATGTATCTTCAGTATTGTTATGTTGATGTGTTAAGATGACTGCTTTAGTATTTTTATACTCATGACTGTTGCGATGTTTTCTTCAGTATTGTTATTCTGATGATTGTTGAGATGTGTGATTCAGTATTGTTATACTGATGATTACTGATATGTTTGCTTCAGTGTTGTTATACTGATGATTGTTGAGATGTGTGCTTTGTATTGTTATACTGATGATTGCTGATATGTTTGCTTCAATATTGTTATACTGATAATTGTTGAGATGTGTGCTTCAGTATTGTTATACTGATGACGATTGAGATGATAGTTTTAGCATTGTTATAATGATGATTACTGAGATGATTGTTGAGATAGTTTCAGTTTGTTACACTGATGATCGATGATTGTTGAGATGATTTCATATTTTCGACACACCCTTTTTCTTTGTAATTAGTTTCCTCTCCATAATCCTCATTTTGCAACCCGCAAATGTGATTTCTGGAAGTCCTTTTTTAAGAGGTTTTTGGAGAAAAAAAAATTCGTAACCCGCAACCTGCAAATGCGAATTGCAGATCTTCAATTTTTATTATTATTAAGATTTACTTGTATGCACTCTACAACTAGAAAATGTGTATTGTGGATGGCATAAAATCCTCTTGTGAATAAATTTATATTTTTCGGTTCCACTTTTTGCATCCTGCATTGTAGATTGTGGAAAGTGAAAAATATTTCCATGAGTAATTTTTTTTTTCATTTTCGGTTCCACATTTACGCAAACCGAAATGCAAATTGCAGAAAGAGGAAACTCAATAAATAAAATAAAATTGTGAGATTTCCTACCTGCAACCCTCAAATATTTTACGGATTACGGATTGTAGAAGTTAACAAATTTATTCTTGATGTCAAATATCATTCCGCATTCTGCAAAACGCATTGTGTATTGTGGATTGCAGAAATCAAAGATTGAAGAATTTGTTACAACTCATCTTCGCATTTTGGTTTCTTGATCGAATATCAACCATTGATTTTCTTGAAAATCTATGGCACACAGATCTATTCTGTCATTAAGGCCTGGTGTAGTTAAATCATTTGATTTTATGAATTCTTCACCATTTTCACTTGCACTTTTTACTGCATTTGATATTTTTACTATGATTTTCTCGTTGAGCTCACCAATCATCTTATCTCCAATTTGTCAACGGGTAATTTTTCAACTCTCAGCAACTAAATTCTGTTGATTTTACCGTGGGTAAATTTTAATTATGGTTGCTAAATTTGTATCAAAATTTACCTCCAAATTCAACAACATGTCTAGAAACACCATATCTAAGACAATTCTGAATTAGCAGATGCAAAGACCCAAACGTCAGCATCTTTTATGACACCAATGGACGAGTGTCGAAAACCCTCTACCTGGACTGGTCCATAATTTATGTTATCTTTGACAATGATGATTTATCTACTATCACCCATGACCAGACATTGTATGCCAATATCATCAATTCATAGCTCCATAGCATTGCAGCTCGACCTCCATTCATGCCTTACACAGACCCGGTCAAGTGGGAACTTGACCATGCAAGCCCTAAGGAACAATATTTTGATGACCATGCTCAAACCCAGGTGGATTCTTTCCACCCTGAAGTTTTTGTAAGAACATATGCTCTTAAACCACCCCAACATTTGTTGAATGCCCAATTCCTTGATGCCACCATGAACAAATTAGATTTCGAAGAAATGATAAAATCATGGATGGACAACCCTGTAGCGTTCATCCCCAAGACAAACAAGTCCTACCCTATTTCCTAGTTTGGGGATCCATTCTCCCTGCTAGTGTCCATTCTTTTCTGACTATACAGGTTACCCAACTGTACAGTATTCAAAGTCGAGTGGGTTCCAATAATATCCCATCATATATTGAAAACAGGTGAATTGTTCAATTGGGCCCAAATCTTGTTAGTAGTTTTCAAGGACGCAATTGAAAAGTATCAGAAGAACCTGGAATCCAAAAAGCCTTCATTCTACTTGTCAGGGTATGTGATGGGTGTCTTTTGTGCAACATATTCATTCCCAGTGATGGGATGGAATTGGACTAGGAATTTACCTCCTGTCCATATTTACTACTCAGTTTTGTGGGAGGACAACTTTGTTCCTCATATTTATGATATTTGTGAACACTTTGTTGGTTCAATCTACCTGAATATTTTTAAGGGGGATGCCCCCACCTTTTTCAGGTAGAGCCAAGGCACTAATATCTACTATGGGATATTGGTATGTGGGAGAATACTTCTCCTACATTCGGATTTGGGGCAGCAATACAGTGCATCTGTTCCTGATAATAGTGCTAGATAGAATGGTCCTTTAGGATATTTCATTCCAAATTGTCATTGATGGGGTCTTCCCAAAGCTTGTAGCAACCAAAAGGAAGTGTTGGCCCAAATTTCCATTGAATTTGGGATTTTTGAATTTGCAAAATTCCATCGTGCCTACATTTTGGGTAAATCTATATATGATATGAACCTAAGGGGGAACCAAAGAGGATGCATGATGCCAAGGCATTCCTAGAAAATCATTTTATGTAGGCACAGACAAAGATTGCATATGTCCATTGATAACTTCCTAATGATTCTATATACAGAGGTGCCATTTATTTTTCAGAGGTAGTGAGAAGGATCTCCACTTTTTTGGAGAAGGCTCATATCTTCCAATATGAAAAGGAGCTGAAGACCACTGTTTTGCATTACAAACAACTCAAGATGGTAGTGGAGGAGAATATAGAGATGGAAACTGCAGAGAAGGAGGATAAGAAACATTATCCAGATCTTCCACTGATCCTGCTTAGAAATCAAAGGACAAGGGTAAGTCTATTCTTGAAATTCATGTAAGAGAACAACCTTCATCCACACTTCAGGCCCTTCACAGATCAGCAAAGTTTAAGAATAATTTGGAAAGACTCTGCGCAGAGGTGTGGGCATAGGTAGAAATGGCTGAGCCACTAGAAAAGAAGCAGAAGGTTCAAGAGGTTGTTCCACAGGTACAATTACAAGAATAAATCCATGAACCTCCACCACAAGTAGTTGAAAGGGTAGATTCACATCCACATCAACAAATTATGCATGTTTAACCAATTCAATAGCTATATCCACTGCCCCTGTCCAATATTCCATTACATGACATTGAGAGTGACCTTGAAGAGGAGATATATCCTTCTACCTATGGGTGTCCCGTTATTATTTCCACCAGCATAACTTCATCTATTACAACTACCCAGTCATCTGGGAACATTTTTGATACTTTGTTTCCACAACATTCTTTTTCTAAAATTATTTTTTCCCTTATTCTTTCTGCCACCAATGGAACACCCTTGGCATCACAAAACATGCCTATTTCTATTCCTTTTTCCACTTCACCTATTCTTTCGACATCATTGGAGCTACACACTACATCCACATCCTCACATTTTTTAGTTACACAACCTGGTAGTTCTTACATTCCCGTAACTTCTCCCCCTGAACCCATTACATCTGTCCCCACTTCCATTTATTCATCCCTTTCATTTATTATTCCCTTACCTTCTACCATCGTTCCTTCTATTAGTATGCAGATTCCCATTCCTGAAACTTCTCATCTTGCACCCATAGTCATTGTTCATGACATAACCATCTCAACAACAGATGAGATGGATGAGTTTGGTGAAGATGTAGCTTTCTCCTTGGGACAATAATTGTAGAGAAGAAAAGAAATATTTGTGGCTAAAAAGGGATCAAAGAGGTCTAAGGAAGGAACTATCAAGCAAGGATCAGTGCCGAACCAGGCTATCTGGAAGTGGGCTTCCACTCATGTCAAACAAGAATCCCTAGAGACTACAACTGCTATGGGATATTTTGTTGGGGAAAACTTTGATTCAGTTTCCCTGCTGAATAAAGAGGTGGAATAAAAGGAATAGGAACTGTAGAGATCCAAACAGGACCAAGCATGGGTTGAGGCATATCATAAGTAGGAAATCCAAGACCTAAAGGATGAATATGAGGAGAAGCTAAGGAAGCTTCAAGAACAAAATGATTACCTCAAGTAGAAGATTGAGAAGTTAGATGATCCAAATGATCAATAGGATAATAAGATTTCTATCCTTGAGGAGAAGCTCAAGGATATATAACTTGTATCGACCACCTTGTCTTTTTCCAAATTCATAGGAGAAGAATTTAAACAACTGGCCTACAAAGTCCATGATGATTATTATCAAGGAATGGTCAATCGTTTTAAATAATTTAATGAAATGCAGGAGTTATATAATGCATTTGAGCACCAATATGACATTCTCCATGATCACAACAAAAGGATAAATGAAGGAACCAGGGCCTACGACAACCTATGGACTGGTAGAAGTATATCATAGATAGACCAGATGGTTTTCCAGTCTTAAACAAGCTCGATCTCAATAGGATCCATGTTTCAATTGAGACATGGGAGGATGTCTATGACCTGGTGGATTCCATCGTTAAGGATATATAGGTGGCTTGCAATAGAAGATGGCTTGCTTCAGAAACCTTGTTATGTTTTCTGGATCTTCCATTGTTGGATCCTATTGATGAGGCTATTCCTCCGAAGCTAAATATGGAACAAAGTGAAAGTGACATTTCTAAAGTCAAGGAGAAAATACAGGAGATCACTTAGCTTAGATTGGATGAAATCAAGCAATGGATTGAGACACCTATCACTTCACTGATGAGGATATACCTATTCCTCCGAGAGTGGACAAAGATCAAGAAGAAAGAAATCGCATCTTTGATTTGCAAAGCATAGCTGCATTCGAAACATGACTAGTATCGGTACATTCAAGATTTGATGGATGCATTTTCCAAGTGTTGGTCTTCCCTTGGAAAATCATAAAATTGGATATTTTGTAATCCCACACCTTGGGAACATTTTCTTATTTGTAAAATTATTGAAATATTATTTAAAGGGAAGGGTGTCTCCCAAGAGAGGGGATTGCGGGATTATGTCTAGGAGAACCACATAAGAAGGGATTGCCAAATACATACTAGGAAAGCTCTCTAATTTTGGAAATATTGTAATGTTTTACATTTTAATAAAATTACATTGTTACTTATGTTATGTTTTATGGTGATTCATTAAATTTGTTTCATGAATTTCAGTCATTCTTCCATCTTTCTAACAGACTGATCATAGGTTGCTCATATATTGAATATGTTAACTTATTTATTGATGTTTCTTTACAATCTTAACATGTTAAATGTGCATTGAATAATTTTTTTTATTTAATTCACATAACATTTCCTACAACTACTGAATAATAATTGATCCCTAATGTTAATTTTTCAATTAGTATTATCTCATAGAGTAGTTTTGGCACACATAATACTTTGAATAAAGCATTGCAATTGTCATTGTTTAGTTTTATTTAAAGTTGAATAAAGTAAACAAACTTGATCTATATTTTTATAAGTTGAGTAATCATTTCCCCTATCGTTATTTATACATCAGAATTGTTATGCTTAAATATTTTTCACAACCACTGTCTTAGTTTCCTCAAACAGTTCAGTCTATTGTCCAGCTGCTTCGAACCTTTCTTAGATCTTCCTTGTAGGAAGAAAATATCTACTCGATTTGAAAACAATTGGGCCAATGGAGGCCTTGTATCCATAGTATTTAGTCATCCCAAAAGACTCATGGATAGCATCTTGTTGGGCCTAGGATAGAAGGGAAGAATTCATATGGAGTTCTGCCTAGGTAAGGGAAAAGGAGTATAAGGAAGAAGAAGAAGGAGTTGCGACATAGGAAACAACATCAAGGAAAAAGGGAAGGATGTTGCAATAGAATAAGGAAGAAAAGGAGAAAAGAAAAATAGAAGGCATGGGACAAGGAATCTACGCCAGTTTTTTAAGCTACAACAGAAGTACAGAGTAGGAGATGCGATGACATGGCAGAATATTCATGGGAGCAGACGTGCAGATAAGGTAACGGCTAGAATGTGACAGTAATGCATGATGCAGAGAAGCAGCATACCTTAGCAATCGTGGGTATGAGCTCAGATGGATCCGGTAGAATCCACACGTGTAAAGGCATTTTTGTAAGTCAAGACGATAACGCCTCTTTGGTCATATTTTTCTAGAATAGGAAAGACATCATGTGGGCTGAAGATAGTAAGTCGATTGAGATAGCGACTGTAGTTGAGTCTGTTAGAGTCTGTATCAAGTCATGATTGAGTATGTAATAAGAATGTATGCGAATATATCAAGTTTGTAATAAGGCTATAAAAGGAGAAACCTAAGTTGTACATGGGGTAGCAAGTCAATCAGTTAGCCTATTAGCTAGTTCTTGTTTAGACATTTTTTTTAGCGTAGTAGAGGATACAAATTTTTTTGAGTTGGTAACTTTGGATCGTTGAGTGCATTAGAGTAAGTGGATCTGCAGCTGAGTGCGCAGACAGATAGAGAAAGTCGAGTCGATCCAGGTTGTGTGCAGATCGCTGAGTAGGAGTTGAGTAGAGTGATAAAGATATAGAAGAACAAAGAGCATGAGAGAGAAAAGATGTATGTGGATATAGAAGAGAATATCTTGAACAAAGTTTGTAGCTTTAAGTACAAACAAAAGGTGCATGTATTTTCTCATGCCAAGGCCAAATGAAGAGCACCTTGTGGTCTTTTCCCGGATGGGTTTCCATATTATATGCTGTGTATATGTGTGAATGTTGAATATCTTAGACAAGTGCATATTTATTGTGTTAATCATTGATTGGATGTTGTGCTTTAAAGACATGACTGTATGAATTTTTTTTATTTCATGTAACGAATATATATGTGATGAATGCTCACTATGCATTTATGTAAGATCGCATAACTAAGGGCAAGTAATATTTCAGTATTGATATCTAAAGTGAAAACCACCTACCCACCTTCCTAGTCTTCGTTGGAAACCTTGGTGCAGGGCCATAAGGACTTAAACACCCTCCCACACAAACTGTGGAAACATGGCTAGAAGTTTCCCATATTAACTGATATATCTCAGGTGAGATGGAATCTGAGTTACAGGTGCTTCCGTTTGGGATGTTCTCCATTGGGCCAATATCTTGGGCTTTATTGTGCTAACCAAAGAGAGAGGAATGAACCTGGGTTGGGAGGGGAAAATGCCAACAAATGGTTCTATTTCCAGGACCCTAAAAGTGTGTGTTGAGGGATATGTTATGGCATCCCATGACACTGGAGATCCAAAGTTGGGTGGACACAAAAGATCTAGAGTTTGCACAGAAAGAAAGTGAAGGATCTCGATGGAAACCGGTGGACTGGTTAGAAAGGTACATATATTTAGAGATTCACGACATTTTATTTGTCGAGTTCACCACTCTATTGTATGAATGGTTGTCTAATTTAAAAACCCAGAAAAATAATTTTAAAGGAGGGGAACTGACAGAGTGGACTCTATTCTTGATTGAGAGGTTGAAAACAATCAACAACCCTATATCAAGGGTTGTGGACTTCTTGGTAGATAGTATCATAGAGGGATATATCACTAAGTTCATCGATGACATGATAACCTCATATAGTAGGGCTGAGAGAAAAACATTTCAAGGACCATGTAGTAGATATATTTTATCTTGGAAGAGGTGGATCAAAATGATCATATGTGAAAAGGTAATTCTGCGAATGATAGATTAAGAAGAAAAGGGTAGTTATGTCTCAACGGAACCTTGAAGTGAGATGTTCCCAAGAGAAGGTGGAACTGAACTAGAATTTGGATTTTTGAGAAGTGGAAGGAGATTCAGGTCCGGTTAAAGGAGACCATTAGAGAAAATTTGAGGTCTAAAATGGGCCTCCTAAGGAGAATAATAAAATAATAGTTAAAATAATAAAATAATAGTTATTAATTTTGGAGGAAGAAGGAAAAAAACTACTTTTTTGGTTCGTATTTTCAACATATCTCCCCGTGTTTTTACTAAAATTGTGAGTGGGAGAGCTTGTTGGATACAAAATTTAATTCCACGTCCAATTATTACCCACACTGCATACTTTTGATAGACCCCACTACCCCAAAAACAATAAATACCTAAAAAAATGTGATGATGATGTCATCATCACGTTTTTTTAGGTATTTATTATTTTTAGGGTAGCGAGGTCTATCAAAAGTATGCAGTGTGGGTACTCGTTGGATGTGGAATTAAATTCCACATCCAACAAGCTCTCCCGCTTGGAATTTGAGTAAAACCACAGGGAGATATGTTGAAAATACGAACAAAAAAAGTAGTTTTCTTTTATGACAAATATGTCAATTCAACAATTATGGTTGACTCATTTTATTGAAATTTTATTGGTTCTTGAATTCCAACTCACAAAATTTATTGTTGGCACATTTTCTTATAAGGCCCATTTTAGACCCCAAATTTACTCTAATGAAACTCTGTCTAGACGAGGTAGTTGCAACATAGAGAAAGAAGAAGAAGACTACGAGTTTACATCGCACCTATATGAAGACTCGTGCGACGAGGAAGAAGAGTACAAGCAAATCTCAGAGGCAGACGAAGAATATGAGGACTCAACTGAAACCCCAGAAACATAACATGTACTCAACACACCGATGATACCAAAGATAAGAACACAAGAACCATGTCCAATTATTTCAGCAAATACGAGTAGTACTAATGTTGTAAATAGCGAATAAGGAAGTCTGACTAGTCCACATTTTGTTCCTACTGTACAGGTCCATCCAATGGATGGAACTGACATTAAGCTCCCAATATTCAATGGGAATGGGTTGGAAGACCCATAAAAACATTGGTTTCTTTGTGACGCGGTCTAGAATGTATGATAGATCCAGGACGAGAACATCAAGAAAGCGCAAATGATTACGACTCCACAAGGTCGTGCGCTAGACTGGTATATGAAGTTTTTCATAGTACTGGTGGGAGTGGTCCCAAAGACGCTCAATGAGATTTGAATCAGATTGATTGATGAATTTAAGAAACCAAAGTATGAATCACAATGCATCACTGAGATCAAGGAGATCAAGCAACTAACGATAGAGTTTGTTTGGGATTTTGACCAGCGATTTAAGGCGTTAATGGCCAAGGTCAGTTTTCAAATGTCAGATGTGCAACAAAAGCAATGGTTTATTGTCACCTTGTTGCCACACATACAAACGTCGTTGATGCAACAAAAACTAGTGTTGAAAATAGTGGCTATGGAGATAGCTATGAAGTTAGAATCCTCGCCAGTTGGAGACACTAGCTCAAGCATGATGCAAATTCAGTCACAGCTGGCCAATATTACGTTGCAGCTCCAGGACATCAAAAGAGGAAAATAATTTCATGAAGAACTATGGTGTACCAGGTGTGGAATGGATGGGCACCATAAGGATAATTTCCCGGTGCTCATGAATTATGTCACAGCAGGCACACCAAACCCACTAAACACCCAAAGGATTCCTTGGTGTAGAGTATGCCATACTAGAGGTCACAAGTATGAGGAATGTATGTACCTACAAAATATTGTAAGTGCACATGTTCGTCTATATTGTAAGTTTTGTAGATCGATAGGGAATGATGAAAAGGATTGCAAAGCCTTCAAGATGCTCCAGGAGAAAACAATGGATACCTACCTAATGAATAATGAGGAACAAATTCAAGTTGAGTGAGCACAGCCTCAATATTAGGTTGTATAGTTTCAATAACAATATCCTCAACCGAAATACCAACCAAACCAGTATCCTTAACAACAATAATACCCTCCACAAAGGTGGGGTGGGAACTTTAGAGGTCGAGGATAGCAATTAGGAGGAGGATTTGGTCAAGGAAGAGGCCAAGTTGTATGTTATAATTGTAGGCATCTAGGACACTTTTGCCGATATTGTCAAAGTCCTGCAAAAAATTGTACATATTGTAAAGCATTTGATCACACTATAGAAAAGTGTCTGCAACTCATTGCAAAATGGCAGGCTAGAACTATCATTAACCCCAACCCAGCATAGAATCAGAATCCAAACCCCAATCTAAATATTCAAATGATTTATGTCGAACCAAGACAACCCAACCTTGTTGTAGTTACAAGAGGAGGTGTTGTGAAAGGAGCATACCAAAATACACCGCAAGGACATCCGCAGGTGCGACTTGTGGCACAAACGAAAGCTCCTCTAGAGTTCCAACAGGAGAAATAAGTCTTCTTGGAAGCGCGATAAGACATTGTTGATACCAATCAACCGTCGACATTGGGACAAGTGAGATCTATGCCCGAAATATTTGAACAACTAATCAGAAGGCCTCCCACTAAAAAGGTTAGTAAGCTCAAGGTATTTTTCAAAATTTATTTAGCACTAATCCATGAGAAAGATGTTGTCACAGAATTGACAGCACTCATAGAAGACAACACACCATATCTGTGCCCTGAAAGAAGAGTCAATAAAGTTGGAAGAAAATGGAAGACAAGCCAAGAATCGTGAATGACTGCAGAGATAGGGGATTATGATATGGACTATATCACACTTGACTTGGGATCAGATGTCAATATATTGACAAGGTAGACATGGGAAAGCATGAACAATCCATGACTATACTGGTCCCCTATTCGGCTACGACTTGCAAACCAGTCGAAGGTGCTACCAATTGGTAGATTGTCCCAAGTTCCCATGGACGTCGAAGGCTTGAGAACATATGCCAAATTTGAGGTCATTGACATTGTTGATGACACAAAACCCTACCTTGCGCTTATAGGGATTGACTGGGCTATTGATAACCAAACAATCATAAGCTTCAAGAAAAGGATAATGTCTTTTGAGGATTTTGAAGAGAGTGGTTGCACCAATTTATCCCCTTGAAGGGTAGCATTATGTTGAGCCTGTGCATAGCAAAGGGAAAGAGAACTATTTGTACCAGCTGTATAACATCATGTCTTTGAAGGAATATTATAGTAATCCCACAGCTAATGGAAACCTGAGTTGGCATAGTGTCAGCTCATGCACTTCCGACTTAGGCGAAGCCCTCAAAAATTGGCATAACAGGTGCATGAAGTGTCAATGTGCAAATGTGCAAGGATCACAAGAGTTGTTCGATGGGTAAGAGTCGAAGCAAGCACGTTTCCTACGTATGAAGGATTTCCTAATATTGCATCCTTCATGGAATAATTTGAAGAAAAGTTCACAGAATCACGGTGACTTTCCACTCTATACTGTGTGCTGAAATCTACACCCACTAGATGGTGGGGTACACATAAACAATCTATCTCATACTGGTCGCAATGTAGAATAATGATGGAGCTCATATTTGAAGATGAGATCAGCTACGCTGATAAAAAATACATAGGATTTTCAGATCCTAGAAAACATATCCACAATAGGAATGGGTTCACTGATTCATCCATACTTTGGAAATGGCTCCCAAAATATGGTACACTTCAGAGGAGCTATGATGAGGAACTGTTGAATGGAAAAGTTTAAATCTAAAATTTTCCGAGACATTTGAATTTACAAGCGAACGTACAACAGTCGATGTTGCGCTACAGATAATACAGAAGAAGATATTTGAAGAAATACCGACTGTAGCAGCACACTGACACCAATTCCCCGTGACTACACACAACTAGATGGAGTGCTATAATATCACTGGAGAACCGGATGATGATGACCCACTGGAGATAAATATACTTGATTCGAAAGGTATACGTATAGTAGAAGGAGCTCCTATCACTACTGATCGGTTTTTAAAACCACTTAAAATCAAGAAAGTGAATAGTGGGTCTAAGGAAAACCCAAAGTTCACCAATATTGGGGATTATTGGGATGAAGAGACTGTGGGGAAAATCACTGATTTATTACATGAGTTTCAGGATCTATTCCCTAAAACTTTATATAAAATGAAAGGCATAGTAGGAGACCTTGGAAAAATGAAGATACCCTTGAGACCTGATGCAAAACTGGTCAGAAAGCGAACATATCAACTGAACCCACATTATAGGGAGAAGGTTAAAGTATAACTTGATTGAATGTTGGAAGCAAGAGTCATAGAACTAGTCAAGGAATCAAAATGGATCATCCTGATCATGGTACAAGACAAGAAGACTTCGGGGGAAGTCTAAATTTGTGTTGATCTTCGAAAAATTAATTATTCCTGCTTGCATGATCCATTCCCAACTCTGTTTATAGATGAAGTCTTGGAGAATTTTGGGGCACAAGAGATGTATTCATTTACGAATAGATTCTTAGGACACCATCAGGTCCTCATTGCCAAAGAATACCGCTACAAGACTACCTTTTCCACAGAATGGGGATGCTACCAATACACGGTAATGCCCTTTGGACTCAAAAATGCACCTGAAATTTTCTCTAGAATTGTAGTTGTTGCCTTTAAAGAATATATACACAATTTTCTTAAAGTCTATTTTGATGATTGAATCGTTTTTGGTCTTATAAAAGATGACATAGAAAGTCTTATATTGATATTGGAACGATGTCATCAGTACTAGATTTCCCTCAATTTGAGGAAGTGTATTTTTTATGTGCATTTCGGGGCTTTGTTAGGTCATGTGGTCTGTCATGATGGGATTTTGGTTGATCCCGCTAAAATTTCCATTATCTTAAACTTGCCACCACCTACCACAGTTAAAAAATTAAGAGCAACGCTAGGGCATACAGGATATTATAGAAATTTCATCAATGGATATGCACAAGTGACTTCCCCGATGGAGAAACTGTTGAAAAGAGATACTAAGTTCCAATGGACAGATGAATGCCAAGAAAGTATGGATAAGTTAAAAAGAAAAATGGTCACTGCACCTACACTCATATTTCCATATTGGAAAAAATAATTCCATGCTCATGTAGATGCATCATCCATGGCGTTGGGAGTGGTATTAACACAACCAGGAGAAGGAGATATTGATCACCCTATTGCTTTTGCTAGCCAGAAGCTATCAATTGTAGAAAAAAATTACACTAAAACAGAGAGAGAAGGACTTGTGACGGTCTATGCATTGCAGAAATTTAGACATTACTTGTTGGGAGGACATTTTAAAATGTACACTAATCACTCTACATTGAGATATTTGGTTAACAATCGAGTGTTGGGGGGAAAGATCTGTCATTGGCTACTCCTCTTCTAGGAATTTGATTTTAAGATTATTGTCAAACTGGGCCACTTAAACTTAGGGCCAGAACACTTATCCAAAATAGAAAGTGGAGATGAACCTACTAATCTAGAAGACAATCTCCCAGATGCGCAATTATTTGTGCAAACCACCTTTGATAACCAGTATCGGGCTATCATACATTTCCTAACTATAGGGTTCGCACCAGTTGAGTTTACAATTGCACCGAAAAAAAATTTAGTAACGTGGGCTGTGGATTTATAGTAAATTGCTGGCCACTTATACAAACCAGTCCCAGATGAAATATTGAGACACTACATTTTTAACATGAGAGGCCTATTATATCAAGTGAATCCCATGACGGTGTTGCAGGAGGACACTATGCAGGAAAGGAGACAGTCTGCAAGATACTACAAGTGGGGCTATGGTGGCCTACCATGCATGTTGATGCTAGAGAATATTGTCGCAGCTGTGATGTCTGTCAACGCATGGGAAATCCATCTAGAAGAGATGAGATGCCTTTAGTTCCACAAATCACACTGCAGGAATTTGATAAATGGGTTTTCGAGTTTGTGGGGCATATTATTCCAGCAGGGAAGCGCAAAGGAGATAGATACATTATCACTATGACAGATTACCTGTCTCGATGGGCAGAGGTTGCATCTATCAAGGATTGTACTGTTGTGACAGCAACAAAGTTTCTATTTAAGAATGTGGTGACCAGGTTTGGATGCCCTAAAATATTGGTTAGCGATCAAGGTACACATTTTGTTAATCATTTGATTAAAGAACTAATGGATAAATTTCAGATGCAGCATAGAAAAATAGCTCCATATCACCCACAGGAAAATGGAACAGTCGAAGCATTCAATAATATTATGGAAAATACACTCCCTAAGGTCTACAACACAAGAAGGGATGACTGGGACCAGAAAATTTTTGCGGTTGTATGGGCGTATCGTACAACATGTAAATAGTTAATAGGACAAACACTGTTCATATTAGTGTATGGACAATAGGTTGTCATTCCTATGGAATATATTGTCCTAATTTTAAGGGTAGCAACTATTATAGAAATGACTGATGTTGATTCTATTGAAGAATGATTACTTCAGTTAATCCATTTGGAAGAAGAACACTTTATTGCATGTTTCCATTAGAATGTATAAAAACAAAGGTAGAATGCATGGCATGATAGACATATCAAGAACAAGCAATTTTTAGTGGGAGGTCTTGTTCTTATGTACGACAGTAAATTTTTCAAGCACCCCGGCAAGTTGAAGACGCATTGGTTGGGTCCCTATGTAGTGATGGAAATCACTAATGGAGGAGTAGTGAAGTTAGAAAAACTCGATGGTATAGAAGTTAGAGGGATTATTAATGGGAGTCGGTTGAAGCCTTATTTTCATAGTTAAAAGAAAACATGTAATAATGATGATAATAACCACACTGTTAGGAGAAAAAGGTTTCCTGTGACCTTTACACAAGCCCTGACGAGCAGAGGCTGGCACTAAAAAAAATGGTGTGTCGATATAATTATGCAGAAAGATTGCTAAAATGACAAATATCCAATCCGCAGACCGTGAGAAAATTCGAACCTGATTGCAAGTGATGTTAAGGGTCACCTCCGCCATTAGTATCATGACGTCACAGCAAAAAGGGGTGGCGTAGTTGGCACCTCCACCTAAATATTCAGAGAAAAACCTCACGTGATCGTCCATGTTTTCATCATGCTACTCGTTGGTGGCACGTGTGAGGAATTAATGGATTCATTGTTGGAAGAAACCATTGGTGATGATTCGGTAATTTCCTAGCTCCATATAATACCACACTTGGAGCTATGCTTAGGTACAGAGTAATTGGAAACTAGTGAAGAAAATGGATGACTAACTATTGTGGTGGTAATGACCCTAGGGGTCCTAATAAGGAATATATATTGATTGTTCTACTTAGGAAACCTTTTGTTCGATGTGTTTTACTACCCATTGGCCACTACTTGGAAACTCAGCCACTTTCGGGTATTCATGTAGAAAAAGGTCCAGCCATCAGGGTGAAGATGTTCATCACACTTGAGAAATATTTTGATTCTGGGAAAAGCATATTTTCCTTAGGGGAGATGGACAAGGTAGGAGAAGCAGTGGAAACAACTCCTATCCCATAAGACATCCCACCAAAACCCTCGAACAAGGTTGACAAAAATTAATTACAATAGTGCATAGTATCCATTGCTAGGACCGATCGGTCTGAACGAGTGCTTGGACTAGGAGATGGAGGAATGAAGGTACACTTCATCACCATAATCACTAGAAATTGCAAAATCTAAGGAAGGTGATGAACATCCAAAGATGTGTTCCACTGGCTTACCCTAGAGGAAGTATATAGTCCATCTATGAGACCACATCTCTCACCAGCATTGTACCTAACAAAAATATTGATCCCTTGTTGTTTAGAGTGATGACAATGAGCTCTAACGCTTACCAAGATGTAGCAAAATCCATCATGAGTAATGTTGAACTAGATTTGGAAGGGAGGAAAAGAAAATGAGGGTCACATTAAGGGTTGTAGTCGAAAATGTTGACAAGGAACATTGGTGCTCCCGATAGGTCCTTCAGCCATTGCGTTCTACCGCTATGTCCTACCCTGTTGAGCAGTGGAAACATCCAAAAGTAGACAAGAATGACAAGTTTATCAAGGATTTAGTATTGTTGATAAGAAGCGATGTATTCTGGAGGCCCACAAAGCTAACAGTGTTACCAGGATAAATAGAGGCTACCAGGAAGCAAGCTAAACACAAAAAGAACATAAACCTTCCCGCCAGCTACGAACATAGACAAAACATATTATCAAACACAGAATGAACATAAAAGGCAGAAGAGGAAAGAAAAGAAACATGTTGAAACACATCAGTTTCGACCTGGTGGAGCACATGCAGAAATTTGAGGAAGAAGTGCACGCAAAAAAGAGAAGCTGATAAAAATCGAGGATTTTCAGACCAAAATTTGCGCAAGTCAGTTTATGGAGAAATAGCTCGCATGGCTCAGGACGAGCCACAGGTGAGTGTTGGGGGCTTGTTGGACCCAAGATAGAAGGGAAAAATTCATATGAAATTATTCCTACGTAAGGGAAAAGGAGTATAAGGAAGAATAAGAAGGAGTTGCACATAGGAAATAGCATCAAGGAAAAAGGGAAGGATGCTGCAACATAAGAAGGAATAAAAAAAGAGAGGAAAAGAAAAGGCATGGGATGAGGAAGTTGCACCAGTTTTGTAAGCTATGACAAAAGTACATAGTAGGATATGTGATGACATGGAATAATATTTGGGGAAGCATGCTAGAAGATAAGGTAACAGCCAAAAAGTGACAGTAAGACATGACGTAGAGAAGCAATAGCCCTTAGTTATCATGGGTAGGAGCTCAGATGGAGCCGACAAAAACCACGCATGTAAATGCATTTTTATAAGTCAGGCCAATAGAGCCTCTTTGGTCATATTTTGATAGAATAGGAAAGACAGCCTGTGGGATGAAGATAGCAAGTTGGTTGAGATAGTGATTATAGATGAGTCTATTAGAGTCTTTATCAAGTCATTATTGAGTCTGTAACAAGCATGTATGGGAATATATCGAGCCTATAAGAAGGATATAAAAGGAGAAACCCAAGTTGTACATGGGTTAGTCACTCAATTAGTTAGACTCTTAGCTAATTCTTATTTTGATGTGTTTTAGTAGAGCATAGGATACAACAGTTTTTGAATAGTTAACTCTAGATTGCTAAGTGCATCAGATTAAGTTCATATGTCATTGAGTGCACAGACATATAGAGAAGGTCGAGTCGATCTAAGCTGTGTGTAGATCGTTGAGAAGGAGTAGAATAGAGTGATAAATATAGAGAAGAAAAGAGAGCATGAGAAGGAAAAGAAGTCTATAGAGATAGAAGAGAAGATCTTGAACAAAGTCTGTATATTTATGTACAGACAAAAGGTGCATCTATTTTCTCATGCCAAGGTCAAATGAAAAGCACCTTGTGATTTTTTCCTGGATGGGTTTCCATGTTATATTATGTGTATATGTGTGAATGTTGAATAGCTTAGACAAGTGCATATTTACTGTGTTAATTATTGATTGGTCGTTGTGCTTTAAAGAGATGAATGTATGAATGTTGTATTTCAAATAACGAATATATCTGTGATGACTGTTCACTGTGCATTTGGATAATATTGCATAACTAAGGTCAATTAATATTTTTGTGTTGATATCTAAAGTGAAAAACACCAACCCACCTTCCCAATATCCGTTGGAAACCTTGGCATAGGGACAAGGACTTAAACACCCTCCCGCATAAACTGCGGAAACATGGTTCGAGCAGTTACCCATAAGAACTGAGATATCTCGTGTGAGATGGAATTTTTGTTGCAGGCGATGTCGGCTAGGCTCTGCTCTGTCGAGTCAATATCTTGGGATTTCTTGCGCTAACCAAAGAGAGAGGATTGGACCTAGGTCATAGGGGGGAAAGGCCAACAAATATTCTCTATGTGGGATCGATTCAAAGCCTTTTTGGTTTGACTTTATCCTTGTGTTGATTTCATGTATATTATTTAGCAACCCACAAATTCAAGCCATCAATAATGAACCATTTGTGTTTCTTTCATTATACAAATCATTGTCCAAGATATGATGATACATCTTTATCTAGAGTTTCCTCCAAATGAGATATGGTTGTCATGTGTTGATGAAATGACGAATGGCCACCATTTATTTCTCCTAGGTGGATTTTTCCATATTTCAGTCACATTATTGTTTAACATTGAATGTCAAAGGGAACCCTTGTTGCATCAATGCAACCCGAAGACCTTCTTCAAAAGGAAACACATTCCTAGACAAAATTATTCATGAAATCGAACAACGCTAATATTGGAATTAGTACGCATGGCTTCCTTTAAAGAAAAAAATGCATGATTGGATACATTGATCCATATAAAGGAATTATTCTTGAGCATGACAATTAATTAAGTTATAATTCACCCATAATTCTTCACAAATTTCTATAGTAGCTACTAAGTTCTAAGAAATTATGTAATCTTTTTAAAGTCTTAGGCATGTCCAATCTTTCATAGCCTCAATTTTCTTCAGATTTGCTCACACGCTATCCTACTAACTATGTGGCCTAAGTATTCCACTTCACAAGTTCCAAAAACATATTTGGAATATTTAAGGAACAAATTCCTTGAGAATTTCTAGGGATTTATCAACATGCTCTACATGTGCCTAAAAGGATGGAAAATTTTTTTCATGAAGCTATGAAAATTGGATGGGGCATTGTAAAGAGCAAAAGGAATCACTAAAAAATCATAATTCCCTTTGTGTGTGAAGAAGGTTTTCTTAGGAATTTCTACCTCCTTCATTTCGATATGGTGATACCAAGAATAAAAATCCAATTTAATGAAGAATTGGGAACCTGTTCAAAGCTAGGATTTCACATCACATTCAAGCATATATTAAACACTCACACAAACATCAAACACAAAAATTATTGGAAGGTACATCCAATCCGACTTAGTATTCATCTTTGATAACTATTTATACATCATGAGAGAGGTTGGAGCGGTTATACCCACTCCAACTACTCATTTGTTAAGGTTACAATTATCCTTTAAACTATATAATTACATAAATATGATGAAATTTAGGAGTTCAAGTGGTCCCCTCAACATCTTACCCACCAACAAAACATTTCTTTGTCCTGAAGATAACAAATAAATATGCATCAACATCCTGGGTCTCTGCTCCTACAAAAGTAGTCGTCATTGTGCGTCAACCATACATACTGGTATGCATAGGTAACTCAGTCATAAAATATTGATAGGAAGAAACATGTGTACAAATATGTACTGTGGCTTGTTACTCTTGAGCCTCTGTCTTGAATATGGTGGTAGGACATCAAAGTATCACCCTCTCAAAATGGTGGTCGACTTTCCTCTTCCACAACAAGTTCTTTTGGTTTAAAGCCTCACCATGGCTCATCTGGTAGGAAATTGTCTTCATCGGCTCAGGAATGCGAGGCCTTTTGGATCTTCGACATTCCACACCATCTCTCTACCTTCTGTATTTCTAACGTCACAACCCAGGAACAATTTCAGCATTTCCATATCGAGGGGTTTAAACACATTATCATCATGTCTCATTGGAGCGCTTTTCTATGTAGGTGTAGGATATCTACTTGAATGCAATTGTCATCTTTTGAAATTCCTGCAATATTGTGTGATTCCTGCTCATGTGCATGATCTTGGTCGTGATTGAATGCTTGTAGTTTGACTGACTTAACATGACTTGACTTACAATGTTTGGCAAGAGACCAAATTGATTTACATAAAATGGAGGGGATCACCTACTCCATTGACCTTACTTATAAATTCATCGACATAAATGGAGATCGGATGGTTTTACATAAGACTCAACTTATATGCATTAAGGACAGACCACTATAATATTAACATAGCTCTGATGTCCATAATTTTAATTTTTGTACCTCGACTAGACTTGAAAATCAAATTGACCAAGATCCTATCAACCATAATTAAATACATTCCATACTTATAATATATATACCATAATTAAATTCCTGTCGACATAACTTAAATTCAACCATAATTAATATGGAAGATACTATTTATGACACATGCTATATATCATAAAATATTGATGTTGGCAGGGTGTGTTAGTTGATGCTTGTAGGATCCCTTCGAAGAAGTCGATGTAGAATACATTGGTCACATTAATCACACTGGATTATAGATCAATGATAGATTACACTAGATTATAGATCAATGAATGAGTACTTCAGTCAGTTGGTAGGTCGATGATTTCTAGTCGGGTCTCAAAAATGTGCTCATGGACATTTTATGGATCGATGGCAGCTAAGGACGGATATTTTGGGACTTGACGGCTTTTCCAATGCTGGAGACTATTGGTGTTCAAGATTGATTGGAAGTCATCCATCACTGGAATATTTACCAAAGCTTTGTAGATAGGTATTAACCCAAAAACATATTACTTCTTTTTTTATAGCAGTCTTTAAGCTTATCCTTGCATGTCTTTTTCAATATCGATCTTTTTCATATTCATGAGCACACGAGCATAGTTAGACAACTTTGTCCTAATCGAAATGTAACTTAGAGAAGGATGAAAATAAGCGATAGGTTGTCATTGTAGTCACATTACAGTATTTTTATTCATCTGCAGTTGAAGGCTTCAACTTGAAAATCAACAAGTCTATTCAACGATTGCAAATATTATGCGATTGCATATTTTCCATCATTCAACATTCAGTAGTCTCCCTTGTCGATAGTAAGCAAGGTATAGTTGTTGATCCCAATTTTGTCATTATTCTTGGCTGTTAATTTGCTCTTTTGGCATCACTTTTGTCACCTTTTGGTATACTTCATGTCATTCAGCTCATCAATTAACCCCAGGTATGAAATTATTTAAATTTTATGCAAGTCTTGGTTGATTTTTAGTTATTCCATGATTTTATTAGCAATTATGTGATATTTGTAAACGTTCTTGATACATAGACTTGTGTTATAGACTATGGTTTCCAAACAAGCCTCCATGTGGGCACCCATTTGTGCCAAACATGCATAGTTCCATCCATCTCATCATACAACCCTCCAATCAACCCGCTCCCTATTAATTGGAATATTCTCAAGCGTTTAAAGCACAAAATGGTTTCATTTATTTGTTAGTCATGCATCCTACTGGTATGAGAGTCTTTGATCTAGAAGACTTAGGATCCTGTCCTCTTGACTTGACACCGTGCACTATGCCCACGTCAATGAAGATCCATACACCAGCAGCCCATGCGAGGATAACCATCATGCAAAGGATTAGGAAGATGGATGTCCGCTTTCACAAATAGTTACATGGTAGTTTGTTTAGCAGTTAAGGTTGTCTATTTGTGGAGCGATCAACCATTGAAATGGTCAACCTGCTCATCCATGTAAAAATATATAAATTCGTCTCCAGACGAGAGTCAAGTTAGTTCGTCGTCATTAGCAAGGAAATTTTGTAAACTCTGTTCTGAATTTAATACAAGTTATATATTTAGCTGTGAATATATATTAGTACAAGTGATCAATTTTTCCACGGCAAAACGTGGCAATATCCACGGAAAAGCGTGGATATTTCCACGTCTAAGTGTTTTTTGTTCTGTGGAAACTATTCTGTCGCAATAGAGACGACCCCTAATTTGCGTCGCAAGAGTGACAATGTTCTATATGTCGTTAGATGTCTAATCCGTCACTATATCCATGCCTGGCCGTCTCTGTATCCACGCCTTGCCGTCGCTATAGCCACGCTCTGTACAAGGTTTTTAAAAAATTGCAAATCCAAGACGTCGCTATAGCCACGCCTTTCTGTCGCTATAGCCACGCCTTTCCGTCGCTATAGCCATGCTCCGTATAAGGATTTAAAAAAAATGCAAATCCAAAGCGTCGCTATAGCCACGCCTTTCCGTCGCTATAGCCACGCTCCGTATAAAGTTTTTTTAAAAATGCAAATCCAAGACATCGCTATAGCCACATATTTCCGTCACTATAGCCACGCCTTTCCGTCGCTGTATCCACGATTGGTGAAATTAAAAAAAAAAAATACTTGCAGCCATCGCTTAAGCGACGGTATTTGAAATTTAAAAAAAAAAAAAAATTACCTGAATTATTTGCAAAAACATATTTGAATGTCAAATCTACAGTGAGATGCTCTTAGATTTGAAAACATAACAACGTTGGAAATATGAGAAATCTTAAGAACATATGCTAGCTTTAAGCTTATAGAGTCTGTACTTGGAACTCTGACAAAGTTTAGAGGAATTGTGAGCAAAGAAAACACAGGGAACCTGATTCTCTCAACTGTATCTTGAACATGCCCCCTGTACATTAATTTTGGATGCCTCTGTAGCTTATAGAGTCTATACTTGGAACTCTGACAAAGTTTAGAGGAATTGTGAGCAAAGAAAACACAAGGAACCTGATTCTCTCAACTGTATCTTGAACATGCCCCCTGTACATTAATTTTGGATGCCTCTCAGTTGCAGTAATGATACTGATCAACCGGCTGAA